>BQNB010080804.1:0-29820 GCA_026074375.1 Tanacetum coccineum
GCAAAGAACAAACCATAAAGACATTCAAAATTGTTTGTTTGCTTGCTTTTTATCACAAGAAGAACCCAAAAAGGTAATTAATAAAATAAAGGATCCAAGTTAGATAGAAGCTATACAAGAAGAGCTTCTACAATTTAAGTTACAAGAAGTTTGGACTTTAGTGGATTTACCAAATGGAAAAAGAGCTATTGGCACTAAATGGGTCTTCAGAAATAAGAAAGATGAAAGAGGTATTCTGATTGAAAATAAAGCAAGATTGGTTGCTCAAGAGTACACACAAGAAGAAGGGATAGACTATGATAAAGTCTTTGCCCCAGTTGCAAGAATTGAAGCAATTAGGCTATTCTTAGCCTATGCCTCATTTAAAGACTTTGTGGTGTATCAAATGGATGTCAAGAGTGCTTTTCTTTATGGTAAGATTAAAGAGGAAGTCTATGATTGTCAACCACCAGGATTTGAAGATCTAGACTTCCCTGAAAGAGTATACAAAGTATAAAAGGCACTATATGGACTGCATCAAGCTCCCAGAGCTTGGTATGAAACATTGTCAACTTATTTGATGGAAAATGAGTTTCAGAAAGGAAAGATAGACAAGACTTTGTTTATCAAAAGGGACAAAAGTGATATTTTGTTAGTTCAAGTATATGTTGATGATATCATTTTTGCGTCTATAAGGAAGGAGATGTGTACTGAGTTTGAGAAGATGATGCATAAGAAGTTCCAGATGAGTTCTATGGGAGAGCTTACATTTTTCTTAGGTCTGCAAGTAAAGCAGAAGGAAGATGGGATTTTCATTAGTCAAGACAAGTATGTGAATAAGATTTTGAAGAAGTTTGGTTTTTCTGATGTGAAGACAGCAAGCACACCTATGGAGACCCACAAGACTTTTCTCAAAGATGAAAAAGGATAAGATATAGATGAACACTTGTATAGATCCATGATTAGATCATTAATGTATCTAACTTCTTCAAGGCCTGATATTATGTTTGCAGGATGTGCTTGTGCAAGATTTTAAGTCAATCCTAAAATTTCACATCTTCATGCTGTGAAAAGGATCTTTAGATATCTAAAAGGTCAACCTAAGTTGGGCCTTTAGTATCCTAAGGATTCACCTTTTAATTTGGTAGCATATACTAACAGTGACTATGCAGAAGCAAGTTTAGATAGGAAATCCATAACAGGAGGTTGTCAGTTCCTAGGGTGCAGGTTGATTTCATGGCAGTGCAAGAAGCAGACTATGGTTGCTAATTCCACAACAAAGGCTGAATATATAGCTGCTTCAAGTTGTTATGGCCAAGTGCTTTGGATTCAAAATTAATTGCTAGATTATGGATATAACATTATGCAGACTAAGATTCATATTGATAATGAGAGTACTATATGCATAATGAAGAACCCTGGTTTAAGTAGATTTCAATATCTAATTGCTAGTATTGGTATGCTCAATCTTTGAAGTCTTGATTAAGGATAGGATGTTTGGAATGGAATGGAAAAGCAGCTAAGGATGAAATTCAAGTTAGTGTTGTTGGGCTAACTTACTGTTGGTAAGTATAATTAGTGATGCTAGTTATACTTAATACTGCTACGTTAATACTGTTAGTTATACTTAATACTATTAAGTATAATTAATACTGTGAGAATTGAGAGAAAGTAAAAACAGATAGAGTGAATTGGTAAGAAAAAGAATTGAGAGAATTTGGTGAGAATAAAAACAGAAAGAAAGATGTGTGTAAGAAAAACAGACAGAGTGATTTAGTAAGAAAAAGAATTAAGAGAATTAGTGAGAATAAAAACAGAAAGAGAGTTGTGTGAAATAAAAACAGATAGAGTGTTTTGGTGAGTAAAAGAATTGAGAGATGTGGTGAGTTGAAAAACAGAAAGAAAGCTATGTAAAAATAGAAAGAGAGAAGATGTGAGCAAAAAGAATTGAGAGAAATCAAAAACAGACAGAGAGAATTATGAGTAAAAAGAATTAAGAGAAATCAAAAACAGAAAGAGGGTTTTTGTGAGCTAAAATGTTAATTTGATGATGGAACAGCTATTTGGAATGGAATTCGAGTTAATGCTGGTAACTCAAAGTTAATGCTGCCAGCATAAACTTACTACTGCTCGTGTAAGTTAATGCTGCTAGGTATAACTTACTACTACTCATGAAAGTTAATGCTGCTAGGCATAATTTACTACTGCTGGGTTACTACTGCTGCTGAAAGTTAATGCTGTTAGACATAACTTACTACTGTCAGTTCAAGTTAATGCTGTTGAGGGTGATTTCATAAATACTTTGATTTAGGGTTTCATTCAATCACTTAATCAATTTTAATCTGTAATATACTCTCTAATCACAAACCCTAACCTAATTTCATCTTTCATCATCAAAACCCAACACAATGGCTGCTCAAAAGTTTGCTGATTCGCATAAGATGGTTATGTTTTTGGAAAAACCCGATGAAAGTGATGGATTTGAACAGATAGTAGATTTTCTGAATGCACACACTATTAAGTATGCTTTAACGATCAATCCCACTATATATACTTTGTGCATTAAGCAATTTTGGGCTACTACTAAAGTGAAAACTGTCAATGAGGAAAAACAGTTACAAGCGTTAGTTGATAGGAAGAAGGTGGTCATCACTGAATCCACAATAAGAAGAGATCTTCACCTAGAAGATGCTGAAGGTACTAAATGTCTACCTACTGCTACAATTTTTGAAGAACTTACAAGAATGGGGTATGAAAAACTTACACATAAACTTACATTTTATAAGGCTTTCTTTTCTCCTCAATGGAAGTTTTTGATTCATACTATTCTACGATGCCTAAGTGCTAAGACAACTGCATGGAACGAATTTAGTAGCACTATGGCCTCTGCAATAATCTGCTTAGCCACAAACCAAAAACTTAACTTTTCCAAGTATATTTTTGATAATATGGTGAAGAACTTGGAAGGTGGGGTTAAATTTCTAATGTATCCAAGATTTGTACAAGTATTTATGAATCAACAACTTGGAGATATGTCACATCATAAAGAGATTTTGTTACCCCCTCTCATACTAAGAAGGTCTTTGGGAACATGAAGAGGGAAGGAAAAGGTTTTTCTGGGAGAGTCACCCCTTTATTTCAAACTATGATGGTTCAAGCTCATGAAGAAATGGGTGAAGGTTCAGAAATACCAACTGATCCCCATCACGTACCTATTATTACTCAACCATCTACATCACAGCCTTAGAAGAAACAACCTAGGAGGAAACAGAGGAAGGACGCCGAGGTTTCTCAACCTAGTAGTCCTACAGAGCCTATAGCAGACAAGGCTCCCAATGAGGAAAGTGTACCTACACATTCCAATGATCCACTGCTCAGTGGTGAGGATAGTATTAAACTTAATGAATTGATGGAACTTTGTACCACATTACAATCAAGAGTTCTTGCTCTGGAGACTACAACGACTAATCAAGCAATGCAAATTGACAGTTTGAAAAGAAGGATCAAGAAGCTTGTGAAGAAAGCCAGCAAGAGAACTCACAAGCTCAAAAGGTTGTACAAGGTTGGTCTAAGTGCTAAAGTTATATCCTCTGATGATGAAGGTTTGGATGAGGAGGATGCATCTAAATAGGGGAGGATAAATGCTATAGATGCTGATGAAGCCATTTACCTGGTCAATTTTCCTAGATATAAAGATATGTTTAGTGTAAATGATCTTGAAGGTGATGAGGTAATTGTTGAAAGTGATGTTGCTACTAAGAAGAAAGATGATGAAGTTAATGTTGTTAAAGAAGTAGTTAGTACTGTTAGTGATGCTGCTTCAGTTAGTGCTGCTACAATAACTACTGTTGAACTTACTTTGGCTCAAACACTAGCAAAGTTGAAGAGTGCAAGACCCAAGACTACAACAACACCTACAAAGACAACTATTGCTACAACAGTTACACCTTCTAGCACAAGCCCAAGGCTAAAGGGCTTGTTATTCAAGAGCAAGAGCAAGCATCTACACCTACACCAATAGTTTCTTCTTCACAATCATCACAAGTTAAGGACAAGGGTAAAGGAATTATGGTAGAACACCCTTTGTAGATGAAGAAGAAAGATCAAATTAGCTATGATCAATAAGAAGCTATGAGACTACAAGCTCAATTTGATAAGGAAGCAAGGATTGCAAGAGAAAAAGAAGAAGCCAATGCTGCTTTGATTGCACAATGAAATGATATTCAAGATAAGGTTAAGACTAACTATGAGTTGGCTCAAAGGCTGCAACAAGAGGAACAAGAAGAGTTTCTATTAAAGAGAAGTCTAAACTGTTTCAACAACTCTTAGAGAAAAGAAGAAAATTCTTTGCAGCAAAAAGAGCAGAAGAAAAGAGGAATAGACCACCAACTAAAGCTCAAAAAAGGAGTATTATGTGTACTTACCTGAAGAATATGGCAGGATGGAAGGCCAAATATTTGAAGAACAAGTCTTTTGCAACTACTCAAGACTTATTTGATAAAGCTATGAAAAAGGTAAACACATTTGTGGATATGGATACAGAGTTGGTGGAAGGCTCAAAGAAAGCTGAAGCAGAAGTAATAGAAGAAAGCAGTTCAAAGAGAGCAGGTGATGAGCTTAAATAAGAAAGGATTAAGAAGCAAAAGATTGATTAGGACAAAGAAACAGCTAAGCTTCAAAGTATGATGGTAGTCATTCCTGATAAAGAGGAAGTATGAGTTGATGCTATTCCTTTAGCAACTAAGCCTCCAATCATTGTTGATTAGAAGATCATTAAAGAATGAAATATTGACTACTTTTAAATCATAAGAGCTAATGTAAGTTCAAAGAGGTACTCATCAATGATTCAGATGCTTAAAAACTTTAACAGGGAAGATTTAGAAACTTTGTGGAAACTGGTGAAAGCTAAGGTCAGCAAGGCCAGAGGAGGACTATGAGAGAGTGTTATGGGGGGATCTAAAGACAATGTTTGAACCTGATGTAGAAAGTCTAGTATGGAGGACTCTGCAAGAAGAAAAAGTGTTGATATGGAAACTATTTGATTCCCGTAGAGTACACTTTGTAAGGTTTCAAAGTCTGCATCTCTTTATGTTGGTTGAGAAGAAATATCCCCGTATACCTGCTATAATTATTGACATGCTGAACAAGAGGTTACAAGCTGATCACTTGAATGAAACATGTTATCAACTTCTTAAGCTCATGACAAAACAACTCAAAAAGGAATGAAGTGTTTGGAAGCATCCTCGTGGTGATTAATGAAGCTTTCAATGAAGAAACTTGAGATTTTAAAGATAAATATCAAGTTTAGGGGAGGATTGTTGGGATTAAAAGACTTCATGATGATCTTGGAGTTAATACTGCTAAGGTTAGAGTTACTATTGTTAAGCATAAATTAGTGTTGTTAGTAATCTTAGTGAAAAATATGCTAAGTAGTTAGTACTGCTAGTTACTACTGCTAGTGTAAGTTACTACTGCTAGTATATGTTACTACTGCTAATTACTACTGTTAATATAACTTAGTACTGCTAGTATATGTTAGTACTGCTAGAGTAAAGTTAGTACTGCTAGAGTAAAGTTAGTACTGCTGATGAAGAATGAAGAAAAATATTCTAAGTAGTTACTACTGCTTGTACACAGTTAATGCTGCTGATGTATAAGTTAATACTGCTAGTTTAGAGTTAATGCTGCTGCTACAAAGTTACAACTGCTGACATAGTTACAACTGTTGAAAGATTACAACTGCTAAAGGATAAAGATTGATTGAAGAACAAGATTGCTTATGTGATATGTATGAGATATTTTCGTAAAAGATACATATAAGTTATTTGTTTAGAAGATCATGATTACTTAGGAAAATATTATAATCTTATTAGGACTCCTTGGTGTATAAAAGGAGGTCATAGGGTATAGAATTAGATATATAGAAATCTTTTGTTTTGATATCGTTTAGCTTTAAGGTTTTGTAAACCCTAACACTATTAAGAGTGTTCGTATTATATTGAGGCTGAAAGTTTGGTAATCTGTTTGTTATTGATCTTATTCATTACTGTTTCATTGAAATTCTTCTTAGTATCATTGACTAGATTCCGCATAGTCTTTGATATTCACAATCTAAGTTTCTATCATAGTTGTTTTGGATTTATTCAATATAACTTAGGCTTATACAAGCTAAGCAAGATCTATTCTATTGGGATTAACAATCTAAAGTATTGGAAGTCTAACTGTGTTCCAGCTTGAGTCTTTTCTCGTAAGACTTCTGTTGAGAACACTCAGAATAGCTCTCCATGGTTAATGAAGTCTTGTAGCGACCATTTTTGAGACATCACTCATCTTTGTATTAGGATCTTCATCATAACCAAGTGTCTTAATGAATCCAAGAATTTGGTTTTCTGAGGGAGGTTTGGTATAAGTGTTGTTGTGATCAGGAGGAGACATCTACAATACAATTTTGAGTAGTCCATGTGTGAGAGTGAAAGTATAAGTGTCTAGTTAGAAAGTGAATGTGTGGTTTTTTGCATTATGACTGATGGTTGTCCAAAACTGGTATAGGTCTATGATCGGTATAGTTGCAGTTAAGGAAACTAGCTTGTATAGCTTATGGTATCTTAGAATTTCATCAACAAATCTCAGCATAGTATCAGTGATATATGAATCTAAAGTGACACGCTGGTTGTTCTTCTTGATTACAAGTCTATTAGCACCTGGAACCAGCTCTTCTTCTAAGACAATTGTTGCCTGAGGATTTGCTCTTGACATGTTGAATTCTGAGAATAAGATTCAAACATTGATTAGTTTCACATGAATACAAACTTAAGCACATTTATTTTCATTTTCTGTTTTTATTCTCTTTGTCTGTTTTGTATGAACGGTGATTTCTTTTTGTTCATACTTATGTAATTTTCTTTTTCATGTGCCTTTATTCTTGCTTTTGGTGACACAAGACGTATGCTCTTTTCTTTTCACATACGATTTTTATCTCTCGTTTTGTTTTTACTTATCCTCACTTAAAATTAAGTTTTGGGATACTATTCCTTATGAAATAGAAGATGGAAGAATGAACGAGAATTTTGAGTTTTCTCATTGTTAGAAATCAAGAAAAGACTCGGTCACTACCAATATGTAATAGTATAGCTCGTAGCGTAATATTTGGAAATTTACCAAGCTAACATGGTCAACATAAGATACCCATATGTTGACCGGCGCCCAAGTAAGTATAAATACCCCTCTCCACACCTTGGAGAGGGTTGGTTTTTCATTCTGGTTCTCACATAATACATTTTCCTTTCCTTTCTCTCTCTAAGTGCTACAACCCACTTTCTCTCTCTAAACTATCTTTCTTATCTAGTTGTTAAGTGATTTGATACATCGAAAATTGGTATCAGTTGCCATGGGGTGATATCGTAAGCTTGCGTACGTTTATATTTTATTTAGATCGTTAGTTTTGGTTATTTTTGGTTTATCTTTCTTATCTAATTGTTAAGTGATTTGATACATCGAAAATTGGTATCAGTTGCCATGGGGTGATATCGTAAGCTTATGTGCGTTTATATTTTATTTAGATCGTTAGTTTTGGTTATTTTTAATTTCGTGTGCTTCAAAAATCAAACCCGGATTTTTGTGTTTTAAAGTCTTAAAGTTTGTGTTTTAAGCAAGATCTAGGCATAAAATAACTAGTTGTGCAAGAAAAATCAAGATAAAACGTCAAAAGGGTGTGTTTTTGGTGATTTTTGTGTCAAAAAATAAGTTTTTTTAAGCAAGATACGTTTTGAAGCTAGCGAAATATGTTATGAAGCTAGCGAAATATGTATGCAAGCGAAATGTGTAAGAGAAATATGTATGTTAGCTAAATATGACAGGTTGACCTCAAGCGATTTATGTCATTTCTAGGAAATGAAACTGTGCTTAATTTTTATTAGGTCAAGCGAAATATGTTCAAGCGAAATATGTTCAAGCGAAATATGTTAGTAAGCGAAATATGTTAGCAAGCGATTTATGACAATTTGTTAGTTTAAGCAAAATACGTAGTTGTGTAAGATGAAACTCTATCCAATTTTCATATTTCAGGCAAAACATTACATCGTCATATTCCAAGCGAAACATTACAAGCAAGCGAAACATTCCAAGCGAAATATTACACTGTCACATTCCAAGCGAAACATTACATACATCACAAAAAGATTATATTTTATACGGTTTGTCTTACTTTGTAAAATCCTGTAAAATATATGGATTTCTTGGTTTTAGTGAAGATTTGTAAAATCCCATAGAATATCAATCTTAATAACCAACAACAACAACTCTTAACATAATCCTCCTTTATCACTATTCTATCACTCTTTAATCATTTCACTTTTCAATTAGAACAAGATGACTACTTTAGCATAATACATCATGGTTGCTGGAGCTGAGAACCGTCCTCCAATGCTTGAAAAATTAATGTATGATTCATGGGAAAGTCGTATACGTCTATTCATCAAAGGGAAGAAACATGGTAGGATGATGCTTGATTCAATTGATAATGGTCCATTGGTTTACCCAACTGTTGAAGAAAATGGGCAGACTAGACCTATGAAATACTCCGAACTCACTGAAGTACAACAACTTCAAGATGACTATGATGTTCAAGCAACCAATATCATTCTTCACGGTCTTCCACCCGATGTGTATGCACTAGTTAACCATCAACAGGCGGCTAAGGATATTTGGGATAGAGTCAAGTTACTAATGAAAGGCACTGAATTATCATACCAAGAATGTGAGTGGAGATTGTATAACTTTTTTGATAAATTTGCTTATGTTCAGGGTGAAACATTGCATGAGTACTACTGGAGGTTCTCTTAGCTAATCAATGACATGCATACTATTAGGATGACAATGTAACAAGTTCAAGTCAATACCAAGTTTCTAAATGCTCTTCCATCGGAATGGAGCAAGTTTGTCACTGATGTGAAGTTAGCTAAAAGTCTGTATACCACCAACTATGATCAGTTGTATGCATACCTTAGTCAACATGAACGACATGCTAATGAAGTTCGTATCACGCATGAAAGATATTCGGATCCTCTTGCATTGGTAGCCAACTCTCCAACTCTATACAATCCATCTCAGTCACCACAACATTTGAGTTCTTTAATGTATCCACCTCCTCAACAATTCACACCAGTTTATGCAGCACCCATTCATCATCAACACCATCACACTCAATTCAATCCACAACAACATTCAGTTTCCCTCAACCATTCTATTTCCATTAGTGACACACCAATCTCAAGCTATATTTCCCTAATTGGACTTCAGTCTTGTTGTTCCTATGTTTTAGCAAAGAGAATATCCGATTGAATGCATTAATAAAGCAATGGCATTCCTATCTGTTGTAGCATCAAGGTTTCCACCATCAAACAATCAACTCAGAACATCATCCAATCCTAGAAATCAAGGAACCATTCAAGATGGTAGAGTCACAGTTCAACAAGTTCAAGGAAGACAAACTCAGAGTTATGCTGGTATTGGAAACAAAGGAATTACTACTATTTCAAAAGGAAATTATGCAACTGGCCAACCAAGAGTTGTGAAGTGTTATAACTGTCAAGGAGAAGGACATATGGCAAGACAATGTACTCAGCCAAAAGGCCAAGGAATGTTGCATGGTTTAAGGAGAAATTCATGCTAGCCAAAGCTCAAGAAGTTAGTCAGATATTGGATGAAGAGCAACTTGCATTCTTAGCAGACCCTGGAATATCAGAAGCTCTAGTTGCTCAGCAGACAATACCTCAGAATTTAGCTTTTTAGACTGAAGACTTGGATGCCTATGATTGGGATTGTGATGACTTATCCTCAGCTAAAGCGGTTCTGATGGCAAATCTTTTAAGCTGTGATTCTAAAGTTCTCTCTTAGGTACCATATTCTGATTCTTATCTGAATGATATGATTAATCAGGATGTGCAAGAGATGCAGTATTCTGAACAAACACATATTGATGATTTTCAAAATAATGAGATACATAGTGATAGTAATATCATTTCGTATTCTCAATATCTGCAAGAGTCACAAGATGCGGTTATTCAGGATACTAATTCTTCTGCACCTAATGATTTATTGGTGCTATCTTTGGTTGAACAAATGACTGATCACGTAGCTCATCTAGATAAGGAAAATCAGACAAATAAAATGGTAAATGAATCATTAACCGCTGAACTTGAGAGATACAAAGAACGAGTCATCATTTTTGAACAAAGACTTAATGTAGATTTGAATAAACATGAAAAATTAATAGATTCTCAAATGGATGATTTAATTCAGAATAGAAATGCAAAGCTTGCGGCTTTTCAGTAGGAGATCGATATGTTGGAATTAAAGATAAATTCCACATTATTGATGTAATAATAGGAAATGAATAGATTAGGATCAATGTGCATAGAAGGAAATAGTACAGGGACTACTATTGTATTTATAGTATACTTAGTTACATCTCTAAGTATAAATAAGGCAAGGCCACCATAATGATGTAATTACTACACACCAAGTCATTTGTATCTATATCAAATGAGAAAAGGTTAATAATTTCTCTCTCTAAACACACACTAATTACACCTTGAACTACACACACTAGTCATCAATCAAGATCTTTTATGCTTAATATGTGGTATGAAGAGCCAATGATTATGAATTAGTGTTATTTTCGTGTTGTTCGTGTTTTAGAGATCGAGTTTTTCTGCTTATTTAGGCTTATTGGATTAGCTGATTGAAACTGCTTATTTTTGTGCTTATTTTGTGTCTATCAACTTATTTTTGTGCTTATTATGTTCTGTTTGAGAATCTGTGCTTCACTGATTAAAATTGCTTATCTACTACTTATTCAGATTGCTTATTGAGCTTATTCAGTCGAGTTTTGAGCTTATTCAGTTGTTATTCAAGTTTTTTCATGCTTATCAGTTTCTATTCAGCTTATTTCGTCTAGTTTAGCTAATTAGAGTGTTGATTCTAAATGCTTACCTGCTTATTACATTTCTGAGCTTTTTAGAGTGCTTATTCAGTTACTTTGTGCTAAATCAGATCTGTTTTTTAAAACAGCTTTTACTTAAGCTTATTTTCAGCTTTATCAGTTTTTTATAGATCTAGAAATTTGCTTATTCTGTGCTAAAAGTCAAAATCTGCTTCAAATAAGCTAATTTTAGTGCTTATTTTTTGCTTAAAAACAGTTATTGTTAGATCTAACTGATTTCTAACAGATTTTGTAACTGATTTTGAAATTTTTTGACTTTTGGTCAAAAACGAATTTTCTGTTACACGTATTTTTACTGTTCAATCGTTTTGGTCAAATCTGGTCAAAAGGGTTACACGCGTGTAATTCATGCGTTTCTTTAGCTATACGCGTTTTCTGGTAACCATGTTGAAAGAGAGTTAATCAAAGAAATAGAAGGCGAATTAGTCAACAATACAAGGCGAATTAACCATATATTAGAAGGCGAATTAACAACCTATCAGAAGGCGAAAGATGGTAGAGTCACAATTCAACAAGTTCAAGGAAGACAAACTCAGAGTTATGCTGGTATTGGAAACAAAGGAATTACTACTATTTCAAAAGAAAATTATGCAACTGGCCAACCAAGAGTTGTGAATATTATAAACTGTTCAAGGAAAGGACATATGGCAAGAACAATGACTCAGCCAAAAGGCCAAGGAATGTATGGCAATGGTTAATGAGAAAATCAAGTTAGCCAAAGCTCAAATAAGTTAGTCAGATATTGGTATGAAGAGCAACTGTGCATTCCTGTAGCAGACTCCTGGAATATCATAACTCTAGTTGCTCCAGCCAGATAATACCATTCATAATTTACTTTTAGACTTAAGACCTTGGATTGCCTATGATTGGGATTGTAATGGACTGTATCCTCAGCTAAAGCGTGTTTTCTGAGTGCAAAATCTTTTAAAAGCTGTGATTCTTAAAGTTCTCACTATAGGTACCGTATTCTAATTCTTTATCTGAATATATGATTAATCAGGGATTGTGCAAGAGAAACAGTATTCTGGAACAAACACATTTAGAAGATTTTCAAAGATAAAGAGATACATAGTGATAGTATATCATTTCGAAATTCTCATACTGCAAGAGTCACAAATTCGGTTATTCAGGATAATATTCTTCTGCACCAAATGATTTAATGGTGCTAACTTTGTTAACACAAATGACTGATCAACGTAGCTCATCTAGGATAGGAAAATCAGACAAATAAAATGGTAAATGATCAATAACCCGCATGAATCTTAGAGATACAAAGAAACGAGTCATCATTTTTTTTGAACAAAGAGACTTATGTAGATTTGAGATAAACATAAAAATTAATAGATTCTCAAATGGGATGAAAAAATTCCGAAATAGAAATGCAAAGCTTTGTGCTTTCATAGAGATCGAATATGTTGGAATTAAAGATAAATTTCCACATTATTGATTAATAAAAAGGAAAATGAATAGATTGAGTAATCATGTATCATAGAAGGAATTAAGTACAGGACTACTAATGTATTTATAGTATACATAGTTACATCTCTAAAGAATAACTAAGGCAAAAGGGAGGCCCACCATAATATGTAATTACACACACCAAGATCATTTGTAACTATATCAAATGAGAAAAAGGTTAAATAATTTCTCTCTCTAAACACACACACTATTACACTTGACTACACACACTAGTCATCCAATCAAGATCTTTTATGCTAATTTGAGGTAATGAAGACCTAATGATTATGAATTAGTGTTATTACGTGTTGTTCGTGTTTAGAGGAGAACGAGTTATTCTGCTATATTAAGGTTAATTTAATAGATGATGAAACTACCTGCTTATTTTTGTGCTTAATTTAGTGGTCTATCCACTTATTTTTTGTGCTTATTCTGTTCTGTTTGAGAATATGTACTTATCTGATTGAAACTGCTTATCTACTGCTTATTCAAATTGCTTATTGAGCTTATTCAGTTGTTATTCAAGTTTTTTTTTGTGCTTGTCACTTTATATTCAGCTTATTTCGTCTAGTTTAGCTAATTAGAGTGTTGATTCTGAAAGCTTATATGCTTATTACATTTCTAAGCTTTTTAGAGTGCTTATTCAGTTATTTTGTGCTAAATCATATCTTTTTGTTAAAACAACTTTTACTTGAGCTTATTTTCAGCTTTATCAGTTTTTTATAAATCTAGAAATTTGCTTATTCTGTGCTAAAAGTCAAAATCTGCTTCAAATAAGCTAATTTTAGTGCTTATTTTTTGCTTAAAAACAGTTATTGTTAGATCTAACTGATTTCTAACAGATTTTGTAACTGATTTTGAAATTTTTTGACTTTTGGTCAAAAACGAATTTTCTGTTACACGCGTTTTTACTGTTCAATCGTTTTGGTCAAATCTGGTCAAAAGGGTTACACGCATGTAATTCACACATTTCTTTGGCTATACGCGTTATCTGGCAACCATGTTGAAGGCGAGTTAATCAAAGAAATAGAAGGCGAATTAGTCAACAATACAAGGCGAATTAACCATATATCAGAAGGCGAATTAACAACCTATCAGAAGGCGAACTAACCAACAATAAAAGGCGAATTAACCACGTAGCAGGAGGCGAATTAACCAAATTACAAAATAGAACTATACTTCATTTAACTATGATCTAAATAAGAAACAAGACTAAAATCAGAAAAAGGCTTCAAGATCTCAGATTTGTTCACGTGTTGTACTCATCTTTCAAGATTTTGAGTATATGAACACAACCCATCACAGATCTGTAATAATACACCTAATGCAAACCTAGATCTAAACACAATCAACCTCTCATCATCAACAACAAATCTAACTCAAACTAATCCCATCCTCCATATCAAACAACATCACCCTTCTCATCAAAAACAGAAAAAAACGAAACAAAGATCTTAGTTTGTGTGTTTATTTGTGATAATTACAAATCTTTGAAAGATTTCACACACAACTTAATCATAGATCAACTTTTAGAAGCATAACTTCCTTTAATTTTGGAAAGACAAAAGAAAGATCAAGAACAATAAGTGTCCAAGTTTTTCTTTTTGTTTCGATTCATCAAAATAAAATTAAAAAAAACAAGGACATAAAAGAAATTGAGATCAACAAATACCTACCTTAGAGTGTTATACAATATTGAAGCCATCTTTGTGATATTCTCGGTCTAATAAAAAAGATATATAATAGTTAATGCGACTTCAAGATTGAATGAAAGATAGATATATTTTTTTTGTTATTCGTAGCTAAGAAGTTATAGAAAGGAAGAATGCATTTTTTGTTGATCAATTATTTTAGGTTGTTGACAAAGAGAGGCGTGGTTTAATTTTTGAGTATGAAGAGATAAGGTTTTTGTGTTAACTAAAGAAAGTGTGACTGCATTTTATTTTTTTAGGGTTAGGGTTGGATTGTTGTGAGTGAGTGGTTCTATATATATGAGTAGTAGTATTTTTAGGGATAATGAATTTGGGCGTTAATGTTCATAATACAGAAAGTTCTTATTTACAAAATTTAGGCTAAGTGTTTTTTATTAAGAAGAAATTGGGCTTCTTACTGGACCTAACCAAATATTGAGCTGATTTTTTTTTTGAGAATAGGTCGAGTAATTTTTGTGTCTGTTGTACTAGTTTGAACTGGTTATGATCTATAGTGATGATTATTGGATGTATTGTGTATATTTTGTGAGGGCTGAATTTTTGATATAATTGTTAGACTATGATTTTAATTGCGGGTTGATAATTCGTAATTGATTGATATTTTATGTTAAATTTTAAGAGATTATTTTTGTTAGTCTACGATTTTTATTAGAGGATTAAATAGTTTTTGTTGGCAAGTTAAGTTAGTTTGTGGTGATTAATTGAGCGCACTTGTCGGGATTATTCGTTGACTATCGAGATATTTGTTCGAGACAAAATGAGTCAAGAGGTGATTACGGTTGGTTCGACAATGCGGATTCCATTGTTATTTTAGGGTGAATATTCTCAATGGAGTGAACAGTTTATGAACTATCTTGAAGAGCAAACAGATGAGGAAGCAATGATAAATTCTATTAAGAATGGTGGACACCCATTGCTAGTTGTTGCTCAAGTGTCACTTGCTGGAACTGCACCGAATGCATCTCCTACTCTCAAAGATCCCAAATTTTAGACTGGTGAAGAGAAAAAGACTCGAAAGATTGATCGTCTCGCAAGATCTCTTTTGATTCAAAGGCTTCTAAATGATATTTATTCTCTCATTGATAGCAACGATACTGCTAAAGATTTATGGGATGCTCTTGAAAGGCAGATACGTGGTTCTGAGTATGATGAACAAGATAGGAAAGCTGTAATTTTATATGGGTATGAGACTTTCAAAACTACTGAAGGAGAACAATTGCTTGATACTTATCTTCGTTACTTACAAGTGATTAATGATTTGAAGAAGTGTGGCTATATGAAAGATAATTGTGAGTTGAATTACAAGTTCTTGAACAATTTGCAACCAGAATGAAAATAATATGGTACACTGATGAGGCAAACCAAGAACTTAATGGATATCAATATTGATGCTCTTTAAAACATTTTGAAGCAAAACCAAGGTGATGTGAATGATGTCATGGGATATAAGAAGACAGCTGTTGTGGTTACTTCAGATCCATAAGCGTTGGTTGCTGAGAAAACAAAAGTGAGCAAACGCAAAGAGAAAGTTGTAGTTCAATCAGAGTCTGAAGGAAGTGATGATGAAGATATCAGTGATTTGAAAAAGATTACCGCGTTGTTAGCAAAAGCCGTAATCAAAAGAAGTATTATGATAAGCCAACAAACAACAATTTGAGAACTTCTTCAGCTTCTTCTTCAGCAAACAAGAAACTAGAGTATGTGAAGTCAGAGGAAAAGAAAGAGGATAAGAAAGCCGATGAGAAGAAATGGGATATGAGAAAAGTTAAGTGCTATAATTGCAAGAAGGAAGGACATTTTGTCAAAGACTACAAGAAAGCAACGGTCAAAGACTACAACTACTGCAAAACAAAGATGTTGCTAGCTAAGAAAGACGGTGATGAACAAGTGCTTCTTGCTGAGGACCAAGCTTAGATGGAGTCCAGTAGTGATTCAGATTAAGAGATCAGTGCAAGTATGGTCTTCATGGCTAAAATGGAAAAGGTTCTTTCAGATTTAGAGGAAAGTTCATCATCTGCTGAAGAAACCATTGCTGAGATTGTCCAAATTTGTCTTTGGATCATCGACTCGGGATGTTCAAAGCGTATGACGAGTAATCGTGCTCTTTTGACGAACTTTGTGGAAAAGTTTCTTGGAACGGTTCGCTTTGGCAATAATGATTTTGTGGTGATTGCTGGCTATGGAGATGTTGTTATTGGATCAATGATGATCAAGAAAGTTTACTATGTCGAATGGCCTTGACAATTTTGTGACAAGGGCCTTGAAGTCGCCTTTCGAAAGTCTACATGTTTTGTTCAAAATGAAGATGGTGTAGATTTGCTTACCGGTGATCATTCGTCGAATTTGTATACTATTGCTCTTAACGAAATCGCATCAAATTCTTTGGCTTGTCTCCTATCAAAGGCTTCTTCTTCGCAATCTTGGTTGTGGCATCAACGTCTTTCTCATCTAAATTTTTCCAAAATCAATAATCTTATGAAAAGCAATCTTGTTCGGGGTCTTCTTAAGATGAAATTCGAGAAAGATCATTTGTGTTCCACTTGTGAACAAGGGAAGATTCATCGGAAACATCACAAGTCCAAAACGGATTTTGCTTCAAATAAGCCACTTTATCTCCTTTATATGGATTTGTGTGGTCCGATGCGTGTCAAAAGTATTAACAAAAAGCGATATGTGTTAGTTTTTGTCGATGATTATTCATGGTACACATGGGTATTCTTTCTTCATTCAAAAGATGAAGCCTCTAAAGTGATCATTTCAATGATCAAGAAAACCTAAGTGAATCTTCAACTTCAAGTTCAACGTGTTCGAACTGATAATAGTACTGAGTTTAAG
Organism: Tanacetum coccineum; assembly: GCA_026074375.1. Classification (NCBI taxonomy): domain Eukaryota; kingdom Viridiplantae; phylum Streptophyta; class Magnoliopsida; order Asterales; family Asteraceae; genus Tanacetum; species Tanacetum coccineum. Next base: position 16,987 of record BQNB010080804.1, read on the forward strand.
AACAAAACTCTTGCTAAATTGTTTGACGAGGTCGGAATTACTCAACAATTTTCTGCTGCAAGAACGCTACAAGAAAATGGTGTCGTAGAAAGGAGGAATCAAACCTTAGTCGAAGATGCAAGAACTATGTTTACATTTGCAAACTTACCATTGTTTCTTTGGGCTAAAGCCATCGCAACAACTTGCTTTACACAAAATCGTTTGCTTATTCACAAACATTTCGTTAAAAATCCTTATGAGCTCATTAACAAGAGAAAACCAAACATCAAGTTCTTTCATGTGTTCGGTTGCAGATGCTATCTTCTTAATGATTATGATGATGTTGGAAAGCTCAAGGAAAAAGGGGATATTGGAGTGTTTGTTGGATATTCAAAAGAATCTGCTGCATTCAGAGTTTACAATAAACGTACTTGAAAGATACACGAGAGCGTGAATGTGAATTTTGATGAGATTTCAGAGATAGCTTCTAAATAGTTCACTTTAGAACCCGGTTTATCTAATTCAAACGAAACAGAAAAAATCTTCAAATCCAACAGTTTCACAAGTTTCAGAAATTTCAAAGAAAGATTTGGAAGATTTATTTCACAATTTTTACGATGAGTATTTTGATTCTTCAAAGATAATGAAATCTTCGACAACGAATGTTGCAACTTCCAACAACGAAATTCCTTCACGTGAAGGAGAACTTTTTCATGAGGTTTTTGAATCATTTCAAGAGGAATCTTCTTCATCTTCATTGAATAATGACGTTCAACAAAGTTCAGAAGAAGTAATGGTTCCTTCAACAAATACTCAATCGACTTTAAATGAAAGTGTTTCTAATGTGAATGAAGCAAGTACATCACACAATGTGTTTAATGAACAATTGGAAGATGCTTATTTTGATGCAAGTACGACATTCCATGATCCTTCCAATGTTCATACATTCTATCAACCTTAACCACATGAGAAAAAGTGGACTAAGGATCATCCACTGATCCAAAGTCGAGCATTCGTACTAGAGGAAAACTAGCAAATTCATGTTTGTTTGCAAGTTTGCTAAGTAGTATTGAGCCTACTAACATGGTTGAAGCTTTGAAAGATGCTGATTGGGTTAGTGCAATGCAAGATGAGCTTGATTAATTTGCAAGATTGAAAGTATGGAGATTAGTTCCTCGACCCGAAGGCAAGTCTATCATCAAAACCAAATGGATCTTCAAGAATAAGAAAGATGAGAGCAATTTGGTTATTCGAAACAAAGCAAGCCTTGTAGCTTGATGACATCAAATAACGTCTATTTTATAGCATCATTTATCCCATGTAATTAACCCATTTTGTATAATTATTGCAAAGAATTGTTATTTAGTCATTTATATTTGAGAATTGTAGTAATTATGGAGTACTTGGTGAATATTAGCAAAAGGCGCGCATTCTGGAGCTTAAACGAAGATATTTTGAAGATTACAATTTTAACAACCAATAAGCCGTATCCATCAAGGAAGATACGGCGTATTCGTGCCTGCACTCACCAAAGACCACAAAGGAAACTTGATCAATACGCCGTATCCAGTGAAGACCAATATGCCATATTAGAAATATAGTATGTGAATATTTTGGAAGATATCAAACGTGATCCCTACTCTAAGAAACTCCAATACGCCGTATCCAAAACCTTGGATACGCCGTATCGACACCGACTCTAGACCCTATAAATACAAAACTCAAAAACGAGTTTTAAGTGTGCTAAATCATATTCTCGATACCTAAACCACAAAATTCGATTCTCAGAGGAGAAAAAGAGTAGAAGAGGTCTTGCAACACATTCCAATCCATAGAAGACAACGTGTAAATTCTTATACTTTTGTAATCTTTTAGTTTTTGGTATCATTCGTTAACTCGGTTAGTTTACCTTGGCTAAAACAATTACTCTTGTATTGATTATGATGTTTGAAGGCTAATACCTTCGGGTATTAGCCATTATTTTGAAGATCTAAATGTTTGGTTTCGTTTATATCTCGATTGCTTAATTTATCGTTGTATGCTTGTTTACATTTATCAGTATACTTGTTTACGTGCTTTTGTATGCGACCTATCATTCAACTGGATCTAGTGATACGGACCAAGTAATCTAGATGCCGGGATAGCTCTCCATATAATTATTTATACATCTAGGATCATAGGATCACAAATATTGCCCTTCTAAAATCGTTCTAAGGATATGCTTATGGCTTAACTAGTTAACAAAAATTGCCTTTGGTTTATTGAATATGTTTACTAGTAGGTGAATCTAGATAATTCAATAAATAATGTTTTGATTCCATTAGATAGTTAGACAAGTGGACTACTAGAGTATAAATTGCCATTAAGCAGTAAGTGGGTAAAGTCTCTATGAGCTAGGGTTTAACAAGATCACCATTGCTTTAATCCCTAAGATAGATTATAATCAGCAAATAAGGATGCTTTAATTGTGACAGAATTAATGTGTTTAGGTCTTAGGATGAAGTCCCGCCTAATTCTAAGAAAGATATGCCTCTACAAGATAAGTAATCATTGCACTGAATAAACAAACCAACCTTCTAATCGGATTAATGATGGCTAATACAGTTTTCTATCATAAGGCTCGATCGCTCTTTTATCTTTTGTTAATTTGCTTGCGTGGGTTAATGTGTCTTGAATTAATTGTAGTCACCAACCAAACCCGTGCCAGTCTCTCAGGCTAAACCCCCTCCCCCTTTTACCTGTTAGAATTAGGATTAAAACTAACATAGGATTAGCATAGGTTTGACTTAGATTAGAATTAACTTAGATTACATAACCAAAATATAAATAAATTAAGAGATTTAACCTCGCTTCAAGTGTTCGACACCCTACTTACCACGAATCTACCACCGACCGGGTACACTGCCCGTTAAAGTGTTGTTTTTGGTTAAGTCGGCAAAATATAAATTTAAAACTTGAATCATAAAAATATACACCACACAACGACACATAAAGTTTTTGGCGCCGTTGCTGGGGAGTGAAATTTAATCTTGATTTTTATTTTATATTTTGGTTCCTAACATTAGATCTAACCCTTAGGAGTAGTGTTAATTAGATTAGTGTATATTCTTGTATATTCTGTATATTTTTGTATATTTGTTAGTTTAATTGATTGCTTGTATAATTGTGTGTTTAATTTAACTATTTTCCTAATACACTGTTCTGGTCGATAACTCGATACGGCGTATCCACTTCCATTGGATACGGCGTATCCAACTTTCTGTCTAATACAGCGTATTCATTCAACTGATTAATATGGCGTATTCACTTCTATTGAATACGGCGTATCGATAATCTAGAAAAGAATCAGAATCTAAGTTTTTATATTTGATTTCCGTGCTAAAATTATTTCTATCCTAAAGAGCCTATCCTACTGATTTTTTATCCCTTGTTTCAGGTAGCATGACAAGGAGTTCAATGAACGAACTATTCACACCTTTCAAGTATCCGGAACAAGAATTTTAATCATCTAGGAAACACTTCAAGACACTAAGTCTTGACGAATTGAGATCGCCTGATTTCAATTTATTTTCTGACCAAGAATACTCGGAGGAAGAAGTTACGGAAACAATGGCAGAAACTATGGAACAGTACATGAGCAAGACCTGAGCTGACTATGGATCGGGGGTTGCTAGGCCCAAAATTGAAGACAAGGATAACTTTGAACTAAAGGGCCAATTTCTCAAGGAACTATGTACTAACACCTTCAGCGGTTCAGATCATAAAGATGCGAACGAACACATTGAGAAAGTTCTTGAGATCGTCGATCTATTCCACATTCCAAATATTACTATAGACCAAGTGATGCTTAGAGCATTCCCTATGTCCTTGACTGGAGCCGCAAGCCGTTGGCTAAGAAACAAACCAACTGGTTCAATTACAACTTGGGATGGTCTTAAAACAAAATTTTTGAACAAATATTGTCCACCTGCTCGAATTACAAAGAAAATGGAGGAAATCAACAACTTTCAGCAAAAACCTGATGAAAACCTTTACCAAGCATGGGAGCAATTTAAAGAGCTCTTGATGAGTGTCCTCAACACTATTTAACGAAGATGCAAGAGGTAATCTTGTTCTATAATGGATTGGGAATTCCTACTCGATAGATTCTTGATTCAAAAGGTGCAATACCATCTAAGACTGCTGCTGATGCAAAAGTAGCCATCTAAGAAATGGCTTAATACTCTTAAAAATGGCACAATGGAACATCTAGGTCAAGAAGTACTAAAACTTCTGACGGATTGGCAGCTATACAAGCACAACTCAATAATCTAGGAAGAGAGTTCAAGAAAGTGAGTGAAAAAGTCTATGCTGCTCAAGTTGGATGCGAACAATGTAAAGGACCCCATTACACCAAAGATTGCCCACTCAAAGAAGAAGGGAAAGCCCTTAAAGAAGCTTACTACACGTAATTTGGTGGACCTTTTCAAGGAGGGGGATATAGAGCAATAGCTTTGGGATTCTATCAAAGGAACAATGTGAATCCTTCGTACCAAGAACGAAGGCAATCTATGGAAGATACCCTGAGCTAATTTATGAGTGAATTGGCAAAGAGACATGAAGAAAACTCCAATTTGATTAAAGAAATCCGAGCTTTGACGAATGCTACCATTTGAAACCAAGAAGCATCGATTAAAACATTGGAGATTCAAATCGGGCAAATGAGCAAGGTACTATAGGAAAGAGGATTTAAAAGTCTACCTAACTCTACTAAAGCGAACCCGAGAGATCAAGTCAAGTCAATTTCAACTACTATTGAAGCTGATTCATGCTCGATACGCCATATTGGATCCTCTCAATACATCGTATCCACTGGACATAACCGTATACTGATGTACGAGACAAGACAAACGACGATTCTGTTTCCAAGTTGTTTGAATGGTTACTACTATGAAGAAAAGAAGGGATCATATGGACCATAATTCTTGGAAGCTTACTCTGAAGCTTCACATATCGATAATTCCATACCCAGAAAGGAGAAAGACCCAGGGAGTTTCACTTTACCTTGCTTTATTAATAATATATGCTATGATAATGCCCTTGTTGACTTAGGAGCTAAGGTTAGTGTTATGCCTCTCTCGACCTACCTTAACTTAGGATTAGGCGAATTAGCTCACACTAAGTTAACAGTTGAATTAGTAGATAGGACTATGAAATATCCAAAAGGAATAGCTAAAAACGTACTAGTAGGAATTGGTAAATTTGTTTTCCTAGTAGACTTTATAATTCTAGATATGCCCGAGGATATCAAAGTGCCCTTGATCCTCGAAAGACCATTCTTGTCTACCGCCCGTGCTAAGATTGATGTTTACAAAAGAAATATTACTTTAAGGGTCAGGGAAGAAAAGATTATTTTCACAAGTGTTAAACCTGCTAGTAGTTTAATTAAGAGGGTCTACATGCTATGTTTGAGAGAAAAAATGGAACTTGATTCAGAAGCTAGGCTTATGGGAGAATCTTTGGTGTTAAATAGATCATTAGACCCTTTCTTTGAGGATTACATTGAACTATATGATCTAAATGAACCATTTGAGCTTAGGAGAAATCAAGGTGATGATTTGATGCCCACCATTGAAGAAGGTGAGGTAATTGAGGAATTTAGAACTAGAAATGTGAACTTGATGCTGAAATTAATGATTACCCTAGTTATTGTGAGTATGATAAGAAGATCCATATAGATTGTGCTCACAACTTAAGTTTTCTTGCATGAAAATGGTGCGATCGCATCTGAGGTTTCAACACCATACTAATGAGCAATGCAACAAGATTCCACCATTATTGAAGGTAAGTGAAAAAGATAAGATGAATGGAATCTTGCATCCATACCAAAAGCTTAAAGGGTTCTACAAAGGAGTATTGAATTTAGGACCCGATTACATTCGAGATGCGAAGATGGAAAAAAAAATTGGGTAAAAGGGACTCGCCCCGGTAAAATATATTAATCACCCAAAATCCAATAAGAACAATGGAATGTGACTGAGTGTCACATTAACCTCAAGCTACACGCTTGAACATCCTACCATCGAATGACATGCCATCCGAAATACATACCAAATACAAAACCAATTACACCAATAGGAAAGAACCACCTAATGGTGCATAAACTAAAATTACAGACTAACATTTAAAGATAGTATCCGGAAAATCCCACATCTTAGCATAACGCACTCCCTCCGAAGAATGTTTAAACGAGCATGAAAGTAACTTAAGCCGAATAGCAGACTTGATGCATTCAATGACTTAATTAACAGTTCTCTTCGTCTTCTTAAACAACCTCCAATTACACTCTTGCCAAATGAAATATGCAGAAGCCGCAACAACCAGTTTAGCAATGACAATGTGAGACGATCTACGCTTAGCTTTAGGACCAATATGATGAATAATCGCATAGACATCATACACAACGCGATCAAGACCAGCAAGCTTTTTCATATGATCCCATACATCAGTTGAAAATGGGCACATAAAAAATAAATATTCATGGGAATCCGGAGTCGCTTCACATAATGAACATGTAGAACCAAGCGTGTTCGAGACATCCCAAACATAAACCCTATCTTGCGTTTTCAGTTTATGCTTGATGATTAACCACAAATTAAAAGCATGACGAGGAATATTCGCTGCAAACCAAACCATATCATACCAAGCCACTTTGACGTCCCTAGGACGAATAGAAGACCATACCTGACTAACCGAGAAATTCTTCACAGTTCCATCACTTAAACGCCATTCTAACCGGTCACGTTCATTCGAGATCTGAACAAAACACGTATTCAGGACTGGATACTTATCGAGCAACTCATGAGGCCATTCCCAAATCCCTTCATTAATAATATCACTAACCCTTGACTTAGGATTAAGACCAGAACGAAATATATCACGAGAAGACACATGTTTAGCTAACGGACCAGCTTGACACCAAGTATCAAACCACAACGAGGTACTCGTACCATTTCCAATTTTATGCCAAATGAACTCGCGAATAATGGGACGAAGTTGTAATATTTTCCGCCAGCCCCAAGACATATTTCCTCGCAATGGAACCTCCCAAAAGCTACGACCTTTAAGTTTGTATGCATGAATCCATTTAACCCATAGCGATTCTTTTAGAGAGAGAAGCTTCCATATGTGAGATACCATAAGGGCTGAATTGAAATGATCTAAACGACGGACACCAAGACCACCTTCATTTTTAGGGAGACAAACCACTTCCCAAGCAACTTTAGCTTTGCCCTTCGACGATGTACCCGGGCACCAAAGAAAATTCCTCATAATTTGTTCGATATCAAGGAGAACCCTAGTAGGAATAACAAACACCGAAGCCCAAAAAATATGCATTGAACCAACGACCGATCTAATAAGTTGAAGACGACCAGCAATAGATAGGGATTTATTCTTCCAATCTTGAACCCGGCTTTGCACTTTCTCAACCAGCTCTTTACAGTCTCGCACCATAAGCCTCGAAGAAACCAACGGAACTCCAAGGTATTTAACCGGTAACCGACCCTCTTCAAAAGGAAGGACATTAAGAATAGACAGCTTGACGTGATTCAAAACATTACAAAAATACGAATGATGAGGTTAAGAGAAGTGGCTAGAATGACCGCTAGGATTGCATTGAAGTTCGCTCCTGAGTTTGTTTATGTTTGTTGCATGATTTTGTTGAATGTTATTTAATTTTATTAGGATCGTGAGATATTGTTCATGTATTGGTGAGACCCTTTTTTATTAATACATGATGCCGTTCTTTTGGTTTTCGGTATTGTCATGACACATTGTGTCTTTATTACTTAGTTATGCATTTAGTGTTTCTCTATTGTTGATACCATTGTGTTGTGATGATATCCATGATGTTACGCCTCGTGTTTCCGCCTTGGCGGGGTGTGACACGTTAACGGGTGTAAATGGGGCCCACAACTTATTGATAAGCTCCACGAGCTTATTAAGTGACCTAATATGCTTATTGGTCTTGTATGGACTCTCATGTACTTTAAAAACCTAACCGGACCCTTGATGGGCTTGGCGGCCCATTACCGTGGCCAAACACGAGCCTATAAGCCACGAATAAGCTTGGACAGCTTATTGGTGAGCTTATGCAGCTTATGAGACTTATTATAGACTTAGGAAGTTATTGGACCTAAATGGATCAAGCCCAAACACTTAAAATACTATTCGGGCTCATATCATGCCCAAGAAGCCCATTAGCGAGCTTATTAGCTTATTGAATAAGCCATACACTAAAAACAGCTTAATAGTAATCTTAAATGCTTAATGAGATAAGAAAATAAGAGGAATCATAGGAGAAACCTTTGTGTACCATTCGGACTAGAGTTATTGGGCTCACGAGCCCAACAAGCTCAAATAAGCTCAAATAAGCTCATCTGAGCTTATTTTCCAGCCAAACAGTTTCATATGAGCTTATATAAGTCAAATAAGAGCTTATGTACTTTTAGAATCCTAAATGGACCCTTTGTTTGCTTAATGGGCCTTGACGAGCTCAATAAGCCCAATAAGCTCAAATAAGCTCATCCGAGCTTATTTATAAGCTGACAACAGCTTATGTAGCTTATTGGAGTTATTAAAACCTATTGTCACTTGTTATATCTTAATTGGGTTTAAAATACGATTTTTACAAATTAAGGGGGCTAAAAGTGTCAAATTTTAAACCTAAGGGTTAAAACAGTCAAAACTGGATTTATAAAGCTCTAAGGACTGTTTTTGTGCCTTTGAAAACTAAGGGACTGTTGTGAAGTCATAAGGACTTAAAGTGTACATGTTGTAATATGAAGGACTAAAAAAGTGTAAATTATGGGAAACTTAAAGGATATAAATTGCTAAACTGGTATTTAAACTACAAGGGCCATTTATGCCAATTAAGAAACCTAAGGGTATTTCTTGAACAAAGGTAATTTTAACAACCACTTAACATACCGTACGAGTTATATATTGTTCGGATATTATACGAGTTAAACCACGACTTAATAAATACGAATATTTATTAATAACGTTTATACATATACCTAGAAACGTGTGTATCGTATACTTCCCAAGGAGCCATCAAGTCAAGACAAATACAATAAACATGTGCACCACCACACAAGTGATAACAGTATATATAAACTAGCAATTTATTATAGTTTATGCATTAAATCGTGAGCCTAAACTTGTAGACTAAGACTGCTGTAACACCCTCAAATCTGAGTACGCAACAGAATGTTAAATATCTGAGGGCATTACTTTATTGATCAATAGCACAAGATCTGAGAACGACTACTAAATCTTGTAGGTTTGAAAAAGGATACATTTGGAATTAACAAAATTACTCGTTTGTTACATTTGCCCCATAGGCTTTCAAATTGTTTAACAATATAAATAAGATTAAGGTTTATTAAACAATGGTACTAAAATGTTATAAGACACCAATATTAGTGTTGACTCTTTAGTTATTGGCTTCCATGTTATCAACGACCTCGTGCTTATTGACATGAAATAACATGCTTAAAGTTTCACATATAGTTGGTGAAGTTCATAGGTTTTTGTACATCAATAGTAGGACAGCAAGATTTCCAAGAGTATTGATTAAGCAAAACATATGTCAAACATCATATATGTAAAAAATAAAATTAAACATTTTCCTAGCTCATGACACGAGGTCTCGACGCATATGATGCAAATAAATTTTCTAACAAGTTGTTTGTGAATGATGTGCTTACCCTACAACATCCTAAAATTTCGACATTGCTATGTGTTGTTCTCAGGTGATTGCTAGTCACCCGGAAGGGGATTGTCAATCCCTAATAGACTCTGATTCTTAACATTCGCCGCCCACATATTGCAATTCCCAATTACATCTATGCAATTAACAGTTCATGATGATGGACATAATGGGTTATAGTTACATAGGCAAACACGTAATCATCGTATAAAATGTACACTTGTGTCCAATTTGTAAAACAAAGCATGTTCTCACCCCAAGGATGTAAATCATTTAAATAACAATAAAACATGGGGCTCTGAACTCACTTGAGTGAATAGTCCTCTGAAAATGATAATAGATATCCTATGAATCACACCGTCAAATACCTAAGTAAATACGGCCAGTCTTAGTCTACAAATTTAGGCTAAAGACTCAATGTATAAACTACAATAAGTTGCTAGTTTATATATACTGTTATCACTTGTGTGGTGGTGTACGTGTTTAATGTATTAGAAATTGTTGATGGCTCTTGGGAAGGTATTAGATTTCCCACGTTCTAGTATACGTATAAACGTTTATTAATAAATATCCATATTTATTAAGTCACGGTTTAACTTGTTATAATATTTGATAAATATATAACTCGTCCGATCGTAAGTGTTTGTTATAAACATTTTGTTTACAAAATTTAACCCGTAAGTTACTTGTAATTACAAAAACAGCCCCTGGGTAATTGAATATTATTTACCTATTTTTTCCTTTCAAACCCTCAAGTTTCAATAATTACACTTTTAGTCTTTTAACTTTACGAAGTTACACTTTAGGTCCTTATAGGTTTGAAACAGCCCTCTGGTTTCCAGAATTGACAGAAACAGTCACTGGACTTGTTAAATTTAGTAAATGACTGTTTTGACCATTAAGTTTATATGTCCCGTTCCTTAGCAAAGCAACCGTGTTTACAAGATTTAGTGTCGAGTTTTCAAGTGATATGTTACGACCAAATTAAAGTAATCACGTTCAATGTTTTGAAAAACATTTACCACACAAGTCTCTAACTATGGCCACACATATACATACGCAACAATATGACATACGTGTTCACGCGACATATTTTCATAATCGCGACATGCATGGTTGAAACCCATGCATGTTCACGTCCTCTTGACGTGCAACGTATAAACCAAACGTGACCCTAGTCACAATGGTGAGACCAGGACGAATGTGGGTATAGTCGAGCACTCATGAACCATGTGGTTCATGCGCATGTGACATGCATGGTGTGAACCACGCATGTTCACCGTGTTTGGGCTCATACCACCACATTCGACGTGACCTCATGTCGCGTATAGAAACAAAATGAAACTAAACAAGGAGTGGTCCAAGTAGGGTTTACTTACAAAGGTCCTAAGATTGAAATGGATGTCGAGTAGGAGTAAGCAACCCAAACCGCGACGAACCCTAGCCTTCAAAAGCTTTCTGAATCCGTAACCCAACCTTAGCTTGTAGATCTTCTTGTGGCCTTGTGTGATAACCTAGTGGTGTTTGTGAGTTCGCATGTGATCAAATGAAGGGGTTTGTTTCCGGTTTGAGACTCGAACGCAAGGAACAATTATGTGTGTAATTACTTTAGCTTAGAGAGGATATATAAGAGTTTAGAAATGTGTTAAGTGGGCTAGTGAATGTTATTTATAGGATAAGAAGCTTGTTAACTCTCTTGGTTTCACAAACAATCCAAGCCGAACCCTAGGTGGTGGTTTTTGGGGATCTCTAGTTTGCTACCCCTTGTATTTAGCTAAACCACTAAGTACCATCCTTAATTGTGATGTGTTTGTACAAGATTTGCCTAGCTAGAGAAATCTTATGGTTTGTGTGCTCATTCCTCTTTAACCGCGGCTAAGAAGGGATCCAAGGAAGAAAGTGGTCATTACCCCATGGGTAATTTGTCATTAGGAGACCATTAGGACATTCATTTATTGAACCATGGTGGTACTAGTACTTGTAGAGATTTTGGTAGGATTTTTAAGGATTTGTGTGTGGTTTTGAGGGTTAGCCGGCCATAGTGGGTATTTAACACAAGGATTGATTAAATTTTGTGTTAAGGTTTTAAAAGTGGGTATTGGTTTGAGTCTAGGTAAGTCTTGGTATTTCCGAGGTGTGTCCAAATGTATTTTATTGCGAAACGTAACCCTTTTACGTGACCAATAAATATACAATACTCAAAGTACATAATTATCTTTTTAATAATTATTTCTTACTTGGTTGATGTAAACCTTAATTTATTTGGTGACCGTTTACATTAAATGATTATTTCTAGTCTACGCGATTTAGCTTAAAAGTAAGTATTAAAAGTAAACGCGTATCGGACTAAAATAAATAGTGACTAGTAATAGGAGTCGTAAAATGACCTGAATTTGAGAAATGTTACAGTCTCCACCCGTTAAAAGAGCTTTGTCCTCAAAGCTTAAGACCTTGTAGTGATTGACGAAGCCCGGTTTGTGAAGAGTTGTGGGTATTTTTGTTTGAACGAATCTTCACGTTCCCAGGTGAACTCAGGGCCCCGCCTAGAGTTCCAGCGAACCTTAACCAATGGTATCCGGCTTCGCTTCAATCGTTTGATCTCCCGTTCCATAATTTCAACGGGCTCTTCCACAAACTGGAGCTTATCGTCAACATGAATTCCTTCTAACGGCATGACTAATGGTTCGTCAGCGTAACATTTCTTCAGATTTGACACATGGAAAGTATGGTGAAGTCTGCTCAACTCTTGAGGAAGTTCCAGCCTGTAGGAAACTTTCCCAACTTTTCCTAACACTTTGAAAGGTTCGACATATCTCGGGTTCAGCTTGCCCCGCTTATCGAACCGTACGACTCCTTTCCAAGGCGAGACCTTGAGCATAACTCTGTCTCCAACTTCGAACTCCATCGGCTTTCGCTTCCGATCATCGTAGCTCTTTTGTCGATCCTGTGCCGCTTGCATCCTCTGCTTGATCAGGATGATCTTTTCCGTTGTTTCTTGGATTAATTCTGGGCCAGTCAGTTCGGCTTCCCCCACCTCGGCCTAGCATACTGGTGATCGGCATTTTCGACCATACAGTGCCTCATACGGGGCGGCCTTTATG
>BQNB010080805.1:0-29820 GCA_026074375.1 Tanacetum coccineum
CAATCAATAAGCAAGCACGAGACAGATTTTAAGAGAAACGAATAAGCTAATGAGCTTATTCACTATTTTCAAACCTATAAGCTAGAACGAACTAGCAAGCAAACCGTATAAGCTCAAACTAAATGAATAAGCTACTATGAAGCTTATTCGATCTATGAGAGAGAGCTTTTAAAAATAAAAAAAACTCAATCGACGTAAAAAACTAGATCAAAACCTTATTCAAAAGCTTATCACCAGACGCTTATTTAGGATCAAAAGAATGAATCGATTAAGCTTTTGAGTAGCTTATTCGGTTTTATCCTTGATTCCAAATAAGCTGGTATAAAAAGCTTAGATGCGAATAAGCTTTTAAGAGAGGAGAAAAGTAAGAGTAGAAATAAGCCAAAATTATAAGCCACCAAACATCATCTTCATTTCATAATAATAAGCCAAAAGGATTACAAAAGATCTAATAAGCTTTAAAGCTTTTACAAAATAAACCTAAACTAAATTAAGCTAAATCTAAACTACTCCTAAAAACTAATAAGCTATGTAAAAATAAGTCCTCTAATCATTCATTTAGGTCTGTTGTTTGTTGTTTAAATAGGAAAAAAGAAGTGCAGGGGCATTTTCGTCCATTCTAGCAGCCAAAACGCGTCATAGAGTAAAAGGGAGGGGGGGGGGGGTAGATAAGTGTTTTCAACAGAGCCGCGTCATAAATGCCAATGATTGGCTGATACCTCGTATGCGTCAGCCGGATCCACCAATCTTGTGAGGACACGTGGCCATCTTATTGCGTAAAAATAAAGGCATCCAATAATTCAAGCCCACACTCCTCATGAGTCATTCAAAATGAAAACAAATTTATTATAACTGCCCTGCCACTTGGCTGATCTTGATTTGCCAAAAGGAAGCTAGTGGAAGTACATGTGATATTATGGAATTAATTTGAAAAGCGCGTGAGTACTTGAGAAATTGTTACATTCATTTCACTTTGCATTATTTGTTGGGCCGGGTTTTAGCTCTTAATTACATGGGCTGGTCTGGCCCATTTAAATGGGTACGGGCTGGCCCAATAAGATCCGAGGGCACCGTTGGACTCGTTTTCTCGCGCTCTTTCCAATGGCATGCTCGGGGACTTTTTACGACTTCGTCTTGATCTCGAAAAACGCGTAAATGTCTTTAAATCTTAACCGAAAGTCTTCGTTTTTGCTTCGCTTTCAATCCTTTGTACCTGCAAGACATAAAAACACAATACAACATATTTGCAATATAATTTTCCATATTTTAGCGTTTTTAGTCTGATTTTTAGTGTTTTACTGGGTATAAATGATGTGTGTTTTAACACACATCAAATTCCCCCACACTAAGCCACTGCTGGTCCCACACGCAATGTTTATAAAAACAAGCTCGGAAATAAATAATTTAATCCCCTTTTAACTTATGACCCCTCACAATCAAACAAGAACAGAAAATGTCCATTAAGAAGGTTCAAAAATCATTTAATTCGCAAGCACACCCGTTTTAACCGTTTATTCAATACTAGATAAAACTAAAAAAATTTCTATAAAATTTATTTAAAAGGCTTTAAGAACGGGAGTTCGTCATCCTCGACTTTTCACAATCCCTAAACTAAGCTTAAAACGAAATCACAGCCATATACAAGATTAGATGCTAACATTACTCATAAATGCTAATTGTGTAAGTATAAACTTAACTTTTTGCTCCCATTATTCCTAAATCCTCTAAGGATTTTATTATTATTATTATTAGTGACAAATAAATTATGTCCTTATTATCATAAAGGTGCCCGATTTAGACCATAATTAGTTTGAAATCCTTTCCTAAAGAGACGATATGGTGAGAATAAAGTCCACATTAAGGTTCTAAATTCGCATGATTTAGGGGTTATCCTTTTATTTCATCCGAAACAACTCAACTACGGGTCCAGAGTTGGAAGCTTTATTAGATAACCCCGGAGTCAAAATTTGGCTTTATTATTATTATTATTATTATTATAATGCAACAATATTATCTCTCGGTCCTTTAAACAACCGCCACATCGGTATGCGAGCCAACCATGGTCCAGGAGTCTTATTTCGACCAGGAGATCCTTGACCTTTTTGAAAACCGCCACATCGGTATGCGAGCCAACCATGGTCCAAGAGTCTTATTTCGACCAGGAGATCCTTGACCTTTTTGAAAACTGCCACATCGGTATGCGAGCCGACCATGGTCCAGTAAACTTTTATCAGTCTCGAATTTAATATTCTTACTATGGGCCTTCTTTTAAAAACTGCCACATCGGTATGCGAGCCAACCATGGTCCAGTAATCTTTTATCAGCCCACAGTTCTTATTATTATTATTACCTCCACCCTTTAAACGACTGCCACATCGGTATGCGAGCCGACCATGGTCCAGTGGTTTTATTTCGCCTTCGTTTTATTATTATATTATATATTTATTTTTTTGGTAGCCAAATTTCAAGTCCTGTGGTCTTTTAATTACCTAGAGAACGATAGTGAGTCGTCAAGAATCGGTAGCCTATTTCCCCACAATACTGACAGAACCTCGATGTGTACCTTAATTTCACCAGAAGGGATCTCTACGAAGGGATTTAAACTAAGAATTGCAAAAACCAAAGTAACTTTATTTATTTAACAATTATATAGCGTTTATTAAGCTGGTGGGAGCAAAAAGCCTCAATTAACCTCAATGAGCTCTAAAGAGATCCAACTACTCCACGCTTAGCATCTAACTTATATTCAACTTTATCATTTTCCGTTCTTTGCAAAATTTTAAAGTTAAGCAAACGCTTAGTCTAAAAAGCTAAGGGAAAAGCTAGAGTGCAAAACTCGGTCAAGTAAAAAATATCCATAGTTCTACGGGCCTACTTATTTCTATATTTTTATATTTTCATCATTTTTTCATTTTTTTTAAAACAATAAAATTTTAAAATTTTGGTGAAAACAGGGTTGCATGGGAACACAGACAGGCAACAGGTATGATCAATTTCAATAGAAACCCCCCCACACTTAGAATGGAACATTGGCCTCAATGTTCAAAAATATCGGGTTTTATCCCCCCACACTTAGGAACGAAAAAAAAGGCAAATGAAAAAAATTCCAAGTGTGAAAGGGGAAACAAATATATATATATATATATAAGATCAGGATTGAGGATTCCAAAATAAGCAGAAGATCGAAGACCGGATGATTGGAGAGAATACCAAGATTGAACACTTTGTCCTCGTTTTTGGACGAAAACGGAAGCAAAGTGTCAAACACTGAAGAAAGAGGATCACGGATAAATGAAATAGAAAATTCATCCCGTGATAAAAGTCTCTTGGATTGGACTTCAATGAATATCCCTGGATAAAAAATCTTGTTTCCGGATCCGAGGGAATCGTGATAAGGAGTGAAGTCCGAATCCGGATCAAGGGTGGGAAGGGTGAGCAAAATATTAGGCATAAGAACATAATGTTCAGAAATACCCTTCACCATTTTGGTCGTCAAAATACTCGCATCGGGCTCAAAATTTAAGCAAATCTCAACATCCGGTGGTTCCGGAGGAGGACGAGGAGAATGACGGGATCATTAAAATGATTAAGGTTAGATACTCCATTATCGGGAAGGGGAAGGGATCATGCTGAGCAATTCTTCAAGAAAACGATATCCCCTTCCGAGTCATAATCGTCCTTCTTAATAGCCCGTTGTATCGAGTCATCGGAAGCAAGAAATAAATCGATCTCCTCCATACGAGAGTCATTATCCTCAACGGGGATAAGAGGTGGAGAGAGAGAGAGAGAGACTCGACAATCGTATCAGCAATTTCCGAATTAAGTTCTTCCGGCGGTCGTGATATGATTATCATCGAACGAAAATATGTCACAACAAGACGGATTTCTTCCTACTAGATCAAAGTCGCTCCTCAAAATCAGTCAACGTTCATATAAGGCCCAGAAAAAAGCCAAGTAAATAGCTTAAAAATAAGCCAGAATAAGCTAAAACAAGCTACTATAAAAAATAAGCATTCTAGCATCATATATTATTCAACCATCACGACCACAACATCAAAACTACAAAAACCCTCTTTTTTCTTTTACAATTACATGAACGCAAACGCACCTTTTATTCAATTCGTTTCCAAAAAATCGATTTTATCACAGACAAACAACAAATACAACTAACATCTATGCATCAAAATAAACCCCAAAGGACAAACCAAATTGTAAATTGAAAACTTACAAGAAAATCTTTAAATTTGTAGATTTTGACACGAACCGGATAACCCAAACGTTGTTTAAATGAATACCCAAACACTCTTATCAGCCCGGAATACACGTTCTTGATCAAAGTTGGAAAACAATGGTGGTTTTGTGGTGGTTAGGCGGCGGACGAACCACAAGCACACACTCTTGTGTGTGTTTTATCTTTTTGTAAAAGAAATGGATTATGATTCAAAGTTTCTAGCAAATGGAATATTTATGCCACAAAGGCCACCAAGATACAATCTTGCTAAAAAAGCCTCCTGAGTCCCATTTTGACTTACTGACCGACCATCGGCATCCAATGGTTGTCCGGGACTTTCTTTCGTATCGGGATCACTTAAATACTATAAAACTCAAACCCTAAATTTACCCCAAAGTTAATTAGCATTTTTATTCACTTTAAAAATAATTTTCCATTAACCTAGAGTATTCACATGACATATTTTCACTCTAAACCCTTTAAAACTCAATTTGGACATTAACGGACGTGTTAGACTCGCTTTTCGGCATTTCTCAAAATTCACTGGTCAAACCACCCGGAATACACATAACATAATAATACCTTTCAAAAGGGATTATTAATCACAATAAACCTCAAATCATCACATATCTCATAAAAATCACCACCGTCAACACAGTACAAATCTGAATAAACTGACCAAAGTCAAATAGTCAAAGGACTATAAATGGAATATTCAGAACACAAAAAGGGCAAAGGTTACATTCTACCCCCTTAAAAGAATTTCGTCCTCGAAATTCAACTACTAACATCACTAAACCAATGTGGGTACTTTAATTTCATCTGATCTTCACTTTCCCACGTGAATTCAGGACCACGTTTCGAATTCCACCGAACCTTGACGATGGCAATCCTACTACGCTTCAACTTCTTAAACTCTCTTTCCAAAATTTCCACAGGTTCTTCCACAAAATTTAACTTATGACATCAACTCGAATCTCATCCAAAGGCACTTTTAGTGTTGGATCAGCCAAACACTTCTTAAGGTTCGACACGTGGAACGTGTCATGAACACCATTTAATTCCTCAAGCAAATCTAATCGATAGGCCACAGGGCCTACTTTCTCAATAATCTCAAACGGTCCAACAAATCTCGGTGCTAACTTTCCTTTCTTCCAAAAGCGTACCACACCTTTCCAAGGCGGCACTTTGAGCAAGACATAGTCACCTACACTAAACTCTAGAGGCTTCCTCCTCTTATCAGCATAACTTTTCTACGATCACGTGCAACCTTAAGTCTATCCTTAATCTGCGAGATCTTCTCATATCTCTGTGCACTAACTCAAGGTCCAATGTAACTGTAACCTACTCCAATCTCACCCCATAATTGGCGAACGACACTTTCTACCATACAATGCCTTAAACGGAGCACATCTCACACTAGAATGATAACTATTGTTAACGAAAAACTTCAACCAAACGTAAGATAAACAACCCAACTCCGTTCCGAAGTCAGGACGCAGCTTTAAGCATGTCCCTTCTAAAGTTTGAAGATAGTACGCTCACATCTGACCATCGTCTGAGGTGATAAGCATACTCATGATCAAAAAAAACGAGTTTCTTAATGCTCTTGGCATTGACTAGCCCAAACCTTGATGTAGAAACGACCTATCACGAATCTGATATAATCGAGATATGGCACACCATGTCTAGCAACGCAAGTCTCATTCAAATACGAATCTAGCCAAACTTTTCCATCTTATAATCCTCACGCATAGGTAAGAAATAAGCAGAACTTAGTCCAAATCGGACCCACAATGACCCAGATTGTGCAATCCCACTACTATCCTATGCAACTTAGTCATAAACTCCATAGCTATCCTTCCCATTTCCATACGGGAACTAGTTGCTGGATCAAGGCGGATGGCCTTTAATGCTCAGCCTTAACCTTCAAACAAGTCAAGCATTTACTAAAATACTCAACTATATCCTTTTTCATTCTAGGCCACCAATGCCTATGTCTCAAATCATAGTACATCTTATCAGCTCCTGGGTGTACAGAGTACTTCAACTTATGGGCTTCATCCATTATCAGGGTTCTCACCTCACCCTTCAAAGGTACCCATATTCGATCCAGGTAGTACAAAGTTCCATCACTTCTCTGTTCTATCATCTCATCTAAACCTTTCTGTAATACTGAAAATTCATCTACAACATCCTTCTGAGCCGCCAGTATCCTATCCTTGATACTCGACTGAAGGATCATATTCATAGCTCTAACTCTCTTAGGCTTTACTCTTTCCTTCCTACTTAGGGCATCAGCCACCACATTCGCCTTACCAGGATGGTAGCGAATTTCACAGTCATAATCACTAAACAACTCTATCCAATGACGCTGTCGCATATTCAACTCTTTCTGACTAAAGATATGCTAAAGACTCTTATGATCCATATAGATGACACTCTTTGTCCCATACAGATAATGTCTCCAGATCTTAAGTGCAAACACGACTGCAACCCAACACTAATAGTGGGAGTATAAACTCCCATGAATTTTCTCAATAACAAGTAAAGCAACGCATAGGCTATTACTTTACCTCTTTGCATTAACACACAGCCTAGTCCTATCCCAGACGCATCACAATATACCACAAAGTATTCTGGTCCAACCAGGGAGAGCTAGAACAGGTGCATTACACAACTTATCCTTCAAGGTTTAAAATGCCAATTCATGTTCCTCACCCCAATTGAAAGTCGTACACTTCTGAGTCAAGATAGTAAGAGACTTATCTATCTTAGAGAAGTTCTCAATGAACCTACGGTAATATCTATCCAATCCTAATAACGAACGAACCTCAATCGGAGTTCTAGGGGCTTTCCAATTCTTAACAGCTTCAATCTTACTATGGTCTACATGAATCCCCTCACCATTTATCACATGCCTAAGAAATTGCACTTCTCTTAGCCAGAATTCACACTTAGAAAACTTAGCATATAGTTTCTCCTTTTTGAGCAGTCCCAAGACTAACCTTAAGTGTTCTACATGCTCCTCTTGAGTCTTAGAGTAGATTAAGATATCGTCTATAAACACTATCACAAACTTATCAAGATAAGGCCTACAAACTCTATTAATCAAATCCATAAATACCGTTGGTGCGTTAGTCAGACCAAAGAGCATTACTGTGAACTCGAAATGTCCATAACGAGTTCTAAATGCAGTCTTTGGAATGTCATCCTCATGCACTCTCAGCTGATGGTATCCAGACCTAAGATCTATCTTCGAGAAAAACTGCAACCCTTGCAGTTGATCAAATAGATCATCAATTCTAGGAAGTGGATAACGATTCTTAACAGTCAACTTGTTCAATTCTCTGAAATCAATGCACATCCTAAAAGAACCGTCCTTTTTCTTAACGAACAATACCGGCGCTCCCTACGGCGACGAACTTGGTCGAATGAAACCTTTGTCCCTTGGAGTTCCTTGAGTTGTCCCGACAACTCCTCCAATTCAGAAGGTGCCAAACGATAAGGAGACTTTGATACCGGCGTTGCGCCAGGGATTAACTCAATTTGAAATTCAATTTCCCGAATAGGCGGTAATCCAGATAGGTCATCCAGGAATACCTTAGGAAAATCTCTAACCACAACAATTTCTTCTTGTTTCTTATCACCAACCTTAGCACCCATCAAAAATCTTACTTTATCTTCCGGTCTCTCTCCTAATACTCTAAGCACCTTGCCATCCGGTAGTGGTATCCTCACTATCTTCTCATGGAAAATTATTTCAGCCTTATAATTGGACAACCAGTCCATACCTATAATCACATCAAAAATCTCATGCCCGAAAGGTATCAAATCGATGTCAAAGACACGACACTCGATTTCTAGTTTGCAACCCTTAATAACCTTATCAATCTCTACTAGCTGCCCGCTAGCTATCTCAATCTCATATTTGAAACCTAATTCACTGGGCTCTAAGCCTAACAGAGGTATGGAATGTATTTGGGAAACAAAACAGAGTCGCACCGAGAGTCAAATAAGTAGTGGAAAAATGATGATCAAATAAACGTACTCGACACAATGTTCGAATCACTAGGCGAGCTTCTCTCACTCCCACATGAATGCCCTACCCCCTAGCCTGTTCCCTAGAATCCACGACCTGACATCCATGTTAATTAGCAGCAACATGATATTGAACGAATTCCTTTCGCTCTTGTGCACTATATCAATCTAGGTGCAAGCTGACCTGACATGGTCAGGTAACTACCACACTCATAACATGCTCTAACAATTAGGTTTCTAGCATTGACATGGTTGGTACTACCACACTCATAACATGCTCTAACAATTGGGTTTCTAGCATTGACAGGATTCACATTCCTTGGCACACCTCTACAATCCTTTACCAAATGACTCGGGCGGTTACAGTTGAAGCATGTGCGACAAGGCCCTCCAGGTGCATGGTAGGAGTTGCAGGTGGTATACTTGGACTAAGTACCCATATTCTCTCTTCTTACAGGGTTTACAGTAGTAGCAAAAACATTCCCAGTCCTAGTCCTCTTATTGTCATCCCTACCATTCTTATCCTTGCTAGTTTCCCCTACATTTCCTCTTTTCTCAACTTTCTTAATTGATCCATTTCTTACAGCCTCATTGGTCAGTGCACCAGAAATCTGCACTACCTTTTGCATAGTCTTTGGCTCTGTTGCTGCCACTATCCTACGGATTTGTGGAGCAAGGCCATACACATACCTTTCAATCATCCTACTCTTAGGAGTTACCAAGTGAGGAACTAACCTCGCTAACTTATGAAACCTATCAGTATACGCAGCATGGCCAGCCCTGACCATGGCGTAATTCCACAACTCAGATTCTAACTTTTGCATCTCATGACTAGGACAAAACTCTTGTATCATCATAAACTTAAAGTCATTCCATGGCATACTAATAGCAACTTTCTGGCTTAGTGTGTGGATCTGAGAGTTCCACCATGTTAAAGCCTTACCCATAAATGAACCAGCAGTGTATTTCACTCTTTGGTCATTACTACAACAACTCATATCCTTTACGTTCTCCATTTTCTCAATCCAACAAGTAAGAACTACAACACCTCCCTTACCATCATATTCCTTAAGGTTACAAGCTAAGAACTCCTTATATGAACAACCTACCCTGTTGCCATTTACTAACACATTCCCCACGTTCTCCTGAACGTTCTCATTAACCACATTACCATTCTGATTTCCAACATTTCCTCGGTTACTAACCTGAGCTAGCATGGCGGGTAAGAGGTTCTGCAATTGCTGGGCAATGATCGTCGAGAAGTCGGGTGCACCCCCATTGGCTCCCTCTACATTCCCATTGACTCCCTCTACACCCCCATTAGCTCCCAAACCCTGGTCATTTCCTTGACCATTCAAATCCTCAACACGCTCATCATTACCTTCCCTAGGTCTTCTACCCCTTCCACCTCTACCAACCCGTTCACCCGTTCCCCCTCCTAGTGATTCGGCAGCAGGCCGGCCAGCACTTTGGGTCCTCATCCTTGGCGGCATTATCTATACGAGGGAGAACATGGGCAACGTTAGGTAAGTGGGAAGACTCACACATATATATAGAATATCTTACTATATATAACCAGATATACACGTAACTCCACCCTACGGTGTCAACATCGATTTGTGTGAACAACATTATCAAGTATGAGTGAGTTGTGATACGCTTATAACTACTTTAGGCCACCGAACTTAAAACGCATCCTTTTTCCTAATCATAATCTAATCATTGAGGCCCCACCTCATTACATGACTGACATAACTAAGGCACCAAATCGCGAACACACAAAGGCACACAGAAGCGGAACACCGCGTACATAGATCCTATATGCAACTAGATGACGGATCTTAGGCTATAGTCTAGGCCAAACCACCTAGTTCTCTATAACCTTGGCCTTGATTACCAATTTGTCACACCCCAACAATGGCGGAAACTCGGGAATGCAACATAATGATCAATCATAACACAAGATACAAAATAGAGAAAACTACATTGCATAAACTCCAAGTGCTATGAAGACCATCAACCTTGAACAAACTCAAGTGATGTCCCAAATCGCAACTAAAATCCACAATCTCTTACAATTATTCAAATGCCCACACAGGGGACCATAATCCAAACTTATTCCAAAACATCCGAAACTAAAATCAAACAACAAGCAAGCAAGACTTCAAACAAAATTCCACACGAGATACTTCTAAGTCTGCTATCAATCACCAAACTACTCTTCTTTCACTTCACCTGAAAATGATACTCGAAAAACGATCAACATAATGTCATGATCCGTGTTTGACCTTAAACCCAAAAGCTATGCCAATATTTCAACAGTGGACAATAGTGCTATATGACAGTGAATATATGCAAACAACCTTAGCATCACCGCTAATCAATAACCATATGTCACTTACGCACCTAAAGGGCCTACCAGCTGGAGCACTAAAATTAGGGCAGGACCACACACAAACCTGGGTAGGCATACCCATCCCTCTAAATAATCCACAACAAATACTGGGTAGGTCGTAACCCAATCCGCTCCAAAAAAATCCATATACCACATAAATTCACATATGCAGTCATAAGCACAGTATCTGTCCCAAAAACAAAACCACATTTCGCACAGATCAATTCAAAAACATTTCAAAACACATTTGAGTATCATTTTCTCCCAACGAAAAACAGTAAAAAGTGGGGCTAACGATAACTCACCTCAAGCAAGGTCCTTTAGCACCAAATCTCAATCACAAAAGCAAATGCAACGACGACTACACACGATCTGAGTCCAGTTAATGTCCTCAAATAAATCATTCAATACCAAAACAATCTTCACTTTTGGATGCGTGGAGGTTTAGACGCGTTGGTACAATTACCCCAAAATAGTTTTATGGTGTGATGTTGACGACCTTAACTCCACAATCATATCAACTCATTCCTCGCTAAACATACTTAACTATTTAGCGTAAATAGATAAAGTAAATAATAAAAATTATAATTATACTTAATAAATCTATCTCGCCGAGTCCAGTTCGGTACAATCTTAGGTACATTTACAAAATAATCATTAAACGGTTGAAAATAAAAACGTTTACTCATAAAAACACTTTTAGAGAAGTTTTGAGAAAAATTATATTTTACGGCTTAGTAGTGAATTTTATTAAATAAAATTCAAATAAAATAATTAAATATATTTTATTATTTAAAAATCAAAAATCATGTTTTTAAGAAATTTTCTAAGTATAAATTTTTTACGAAATTTCGACATGACTCGTAGGTTTCAAACCTTATTTTCAACATTTTACACAAATTCGACACTTTTCGACAAAATTCTAAAATCTCAATCGTTAACGCTTACCAAAATATGTATATTAAGCTTTAAAATACGTATATTAAGCTTTAAAATAAGCTATTAAGCTACGTATCGCTTTTGGTTACTACCATATGTCTCAAAAATAGTCCACAACATACGCCATAACACAAAAATAATCAAAATCACTTTCCTAGTGATTTTGGGAATCTACACGTGGCATATAACCTAAATAAGCCAAGAAATAACTTAAAAATAAGCTCGAATAAGCCATACAAGCTACTATCAAAAATAAGCATTCTAGCATCATATATTATTCAACCATCACGACCACAACATCAAACTAAAAAAACCCTCTTTTTCCTTTTTACTATTCACAAACCAAACACCACTCTTTTTTATTCATTTCGCTTTCAAAAATCGATTTTCACAACGATCAACTTATACAACTAACATCTATGCATCAAAATAAACCCAAAAGGACAAACAAAATTTAAATTTGAAAACTTATAATAAAATCTTTAAATTTGTAGATTTCAACACGAACCGGACAACCCAAACGTTGTTTAAATGAATAACCAAGCACTAGAATCAACCCCAAATATTTATGTCTTCATGTTTTCTTGATCAAACTTCAAAAAATTTTTGAAGTAATGTGTGTTGTTGTAGGTGCGGACGAACACAATAGAGAAGGGAGGGGATATTTTATTGATTTTGAAAATGAACTATGTGTAAAAATGAGGATAAGAGAAGTATCTTATGTACAATTTGGACAAGGTTAGCTAAAATTAATCCACCTTTTCTCCTTAGTCTTCTTTTGACCGGCCATGGTATCCCATGGGGTCTCGGATGACTTAAATACTCGTAAAACTTAACCGTAAAACCCCAAAGTTAATTAGCATTTTTATTCACTTTAAAAATACTTTTCTATTAACCTAGAGTATTTACACGACATATTTTTACTTTACGCCCTTCAAAACTCATTTGGACATTAACGGACGTGTCGGACTTGTTTTTTGGCATTTCTTAAAATTCACAGGTCAAACCACCCGGAATACACATAACACAATAATACCTTCCAAAAGGGATTATTAATCACAATAAACCATAATTTATCACATATCTCATAAAATCACCACCGTCAACACGGTACAAAAATTTGAATAAACTGACAAAAATTTAAATAGTCAAAGGACTATAAATGAAAAATTCAGAACACAAAAAGGGCAAAGGTTACAAGGATGTTGGAATATTTTTCTTAAATGCTAAACCTGCTTGAGGGCGAGCAGAACTTAAGTGTTGGGGGAATTTGATAACGCTCAAATCAAGTATGTTTTTGGGAGCGTTATTTATGCTTTTATATAAGATATTTGGCTAAATAGAGGACTTTTATTACTAACATTATGCAAAGTAAAGTTTACATGTTTGTAGTTAGCCAAGATGAGAGAAGACGAGAAAATGAGAAGGAAACATAAAGAAAACGACTTTTGAAGATTTCCTAACAAGAGAGGCTTTGATAAGGAGTTTGGAAGCCCATTATAGCCCAATATCAAGTATTTAATCCATTTACAAGTGATATGGGACAACCCAACCAGAAAGGAAGAGAAAGGAGAAGAAATGACAAAGAAAACACCACTTTACGTTTTGGAGCGAAGCCCGCCGCCTAAGCTGGTAGAAGCCAATGAGCCGCCCGGCTGGCAAAGTTTTTCAATTACAAAAATGCTAATTATGGATGAATTAATGAACCATTATGCTCCAAGTTTGATCATTTCCCTCCCTTATTACTGAGGCGACATTTTCTTGCTCATAAAGCATGTATCTAGCCTATATAATCATACTAGGGGGGTCTCAGCCACACACACACTTTTCTAACCATTGACAAAGGTTAAGAAACACTAATTACTCTCCCAAAAGGCTAAAATAGTTTTAAGATTTCCAGGAGTGCTGCAAGAACGTAGTTATTGATCTTGATTGCTTGTTGGTGATTTGGAATTGGTATTCTTAGTTGATTGGAAGCGTTTAGAGTGCTTTAAATCCAAGTTTAAGTTTTCTTGTGTAATCGTTGTTCTAGGTATAATCCTTGATCTTATTTGCAGAAGTTTACTTACAATTACATTATGAACAATATGTTTGAATTAAGTTTTGAGGTTATTGAAATGAATGATGAATAGTTTAGTTATACTTGCGCAAAAATGATATTGAATTGATTATGAATGTTGATTAAGATTGTATGCATGATTCCATGATTTGTCTTGTGGTTTGTTTGAAGAATAAACTTGTTTATTAATATGTTGGTGAAACCTAAAATGGATTTATAGGCCAAAAGTATTTCCGGTTATGTTTTCATTCTTTCAAAATTAGTGCACAAATGAGTAAGAGATTTTGATGCTTGACATCATACAATTAACATGATAGAACTAAAACACGTGATAGTTCTTGGATCATTTATAGCTCAGATTGTTTAGATCTTATATCTAGGATTAATAACATTGATAACATATTTTGCACAGTGGAATTAAAACATAAAGAACAATGTTATGAACAAGGTTTTACTACTAAACATCAAGCCTCAATATTATTTGATCAGAATAATACGGTTACATCAATGAACTGTAACGGGATCAAGTTACCTTGACCTTGAGGCTAAACTATATATGGCGTCTACATCTCATTCCTGGAATACACACATACACACACGTTTAGGTGTTTACATCTTGACACCCTAAACTGCACGCTTGGAACCTCCTTTTATAACATAAGGAGTCCAAGACATACAAAGGAATATAAACATTAGACAAATAAATCTTTTAAACATTTAGGAATATCTTCTGTTATCTTTATCTTCTTAAGGAGATCTTCTAGAATCTTCATCTTTTGTAGAATTCCATCTACCCGACTTAGACCCTTGTGTTTCATTCTTTTATTTATTTTGTCTTGTCAAATTTCCAAACAATATTCCCCTATTTGATGATGACAAAAAAATAAATAGTTGTGTATGAACTTCCCCTGGAATAGAGAAGTTGAGATGTAAACATCTCCCTGAATGAAACAAAACTTCCCTTTAAGTAGATTTCCTGTGTACCATGCCACACCAAGGATCTATAAGTTGCCAAATGTACCTGTTAACATCTTCTTCCCCTTTTTGTCATAATCTAATAGGGGACATATGAATATAAGCAACTTTGATCTTGACCACTACAAACCAATATCACGCTTCTAATCCAAGCCTTCTAACTCCTAAAATTACCCTTCATGACGCGCCTTAAGATAAATGAACTTGAGCAGTAGAAACGTAAACTAGCAGTAGTAATAATGACTTACAGTAGCAAAAACCTTCACCTTATGTGGTGCATGTAAATGGTTAAACATTTTAATAATAAGCTTCCCTTGAAACCCATATGTTAACCATTTCTTGAATCTTCAATTCTGTAGGCTCTATGTAATGATTACTGATGAAGAAACCTAAGTATAACCAACTTGATGCTGAAGTAGAATAACCCAAACTTGTGTCTTATATCTTGTACTATCCACGTGACGTCAAACTCATACCAAGACCAAAGTATAAGTAGATCGCAATCTCTTGACAAAATCCTCATCTTCTATGAGACACTGAGCACAACAACATAACTCCTTATAGTGATAGCAATTGTGAGCATTGAGAACCATAAGTTTGTAAATCACACACCTTTGCTAGATTCGTCAAGTCTTCATCACAACATTGAAAACTCAAACAAGTTACCTCCTGCTAAAAGGTATGATAAAACACAAACCCAAATAATTCCACTTCAACTTCAAATAGGTGATAATTAATCATCTTCGTAACCAATTATACCAATAAATATGAGCCTTAAAACCTTTAAGAACAAATAAACCAAAACCAAAAACTTTTTTCCTCTGTGTGTTATCCGATATCTCCAAACCAACAGAGAAACCAAAACTTGTCTCTGTTCGATATCGGTAAACGCTAACAGTATAAACTTTTATTACCAGTAGTACTAATTTATCAACGAACAATACTGACCTTCCATTTAATTCCTAACAGTATTAATCATAAGGCTAGCAGTTTTAACTTTTAAAGGAAGCAGTACTAAAAATTTAACAAGCAGTACTAACTTACTCCTTCATCCCATGCTTAGCAACACTTTATCTGTCATAAAACTGTCACTAATCCATCACTAATCTGCATTCTCCTCCCTCCCATAGCTTTTAATGACACTTTATATGTCACTAATATGTCACTAATGTGTCACTAATTTGCATTCTCCTTCCTCTCATTCTTTTTGTGACACTTTTTAGTGTCAGTAAACTGTCACTTTGTGTTGAGAAATCTTGGCAATACAAACTTGTAACGAGCAACACTAAGCACACAAGCAGTAGTAAACCATTTAAGCCCATCAACAAATAATCCTAGCCTGATCTAATATTATAATTAAGCAAATTTGGTTCAACGTTACTCCTGTCCATATGCATATACTTATGTTCGAACCAGCAGTATGAAAACCAAACAACATTAATAAACCTTTTCCAAATCTCGAACTAGCAGACCTATTTGTCACAACTGATTCATAAAAATCAAATAAGCTTTGATACCTGAAGTTGCTACAGTAGCAGTATTAAGTAATCAACTTGCAGTATTAACATAGCATATCAGTTTTAACGTGACACCAAAAATTTCAAGCTTCCTTTATCCATGTCACGAATCATCAAAATTAGATATTCAAGAATCCTTGGTCGACATTCTGCTTGTTATTTGAGAACAACATCATGACTTAAAAGTATATTTGATAAACAAACCCCAAGTAATTAGGGTTTCTAGTCACGATCAACCACCAATCAACTCATGTGTCCATGACAAATATCTTCATGTAAAACCTTGTAAGCCAATCGCCTGTTTAAGTGTAACGATTCCACTGAAAACCCTAGTCGAATTAGGACGTGCTTCCCCTGCTACTATGATATCAACCATAATTCAACCACTTGTTGATTTATCTAGAAGCATACCAAGTCATCTAGCATCACAAAATCATACCAGTAGTAACTTCTGTTGACATCACTATCTTGTGTTAAAACCTTTGAAAGCACCAAGATGATTATTCCAGCAACACAACTTCTACACGAAACCTGTTTTATTGAATTAGGGTTTGGTGAAAACCCTAATTCACTGATTTTGATACTATGACCAAAAACAGAATTTCATCTCTTCCTAATCTTTAAAACACGACATCAAAAACACCTTGTAGATCCTAGATCAAGAGCCACGAGGCTCTGATACCAATTGTGGAGTTCTAAATAACTCCTTAGATCGTTGTAAAACCTTTGAACAAGGTTTTAATACTAAACATCAAGCCTCAATATTATTTGATCAGAATAATACGGTTACATCAATGAACTGTAACAGGATCAAGTTACCTTGATCTTGAGGCTAAACTACATATGGCGTCTACATCTCACGCTTGGAATACACACACACACACGTTTAGGTGTTTACATCTTGACACCCTAAACTACATGCTTGGAACCTCCTTTTATAACATAAGGAGTCCAAGACTTACAAAGAAAGATAAACATTAGACAAATAAATCTTTTAAACATTTAGGAATATCTTCTGTTATCTTTATCTTCTTAAGGAGATCTCCCAGAATCTTCATCTTTTGTAGAATTCCATCTACCCGACTTAGACCCTTGTGTTTCATTCTTTTATTTATTTTGTCTCATCAAATTTCCCAACATAACATATTGAAAAGGCTTGTTTTGATCTTAAACTCGAGTAAAGCCCGAAAGGGCTCGTTGGAATTACTTGACATAATCATGTTTTTCATAGCAATTGGACTAAAAAATGGTTTAGAAAGTATGGTGTTCATAGGCCGAAAGAGATAGCCATCGATCTAAATATATATGGATTTTTGAAATACACCATGGATCAAATCTATATGAGCAATGTTTTTTTATGAGTCATACAATCATGTTTAACCAACAAATCAACTCTCATATCAATGAAATATACTTTTAGCACAAGTACTATTTTTGCCATGAATGAATTAAAATTAAAATGTTCTTTGTGTTTAGAGGTGATAGGGATCGTGACAACCTATTTGCTTATTCCATTATTATGTAATGATTATTACCAAGTCTCGTGGAACAAACTCGACTTACCCAACTTTACTATGAATGAACGAGTATACTTGCTCGTATGCATTTTTGGTAGCTTAATTAGTCATGATTATAAACGTAAAACTTGCACCCGCTACCTAGCATTAAATACTTATGGTGTATGGCTTGCGGGAGCCTGAAGTAGTTCCCTACATTCCTGATGCTATTCCTGCAAAATATAGCAGGTAAAAAGAAAAGAAGAAATTCAGACAACCTGTCAGAAAATTTCAATTCAAAAACAACAGACACATTTCACATACCTTTCAAAGTTGCAGGACGCTTACAAGTGTTATATATCTGACCTCTTTGAGCCCGTGGCCTGATATTCTAGCGACTGGATTCAGTCTGCAAGTGTGGGATGCCTAAGTTCAGCTAAGACTAAAGATTTTTGGTGCCACAACTTAAAAAGGATCAACCTAGACCTTATGCTATTTTTAAACGTCATGGTGAAAAATGCAAAAAGCTTAAACAAAGATTGGCAATAACATAACAAGTAAAGCAACACACGAGTTACACAAACCGTTAACAATGGCATTATGCTGAATATCATCATCGCGGGTCATGTGAGCTTGTATGATTGACGTTTGTATATGTAAAGACCAATCAACCTTAAGCGGCTATTGAGAAGCTTTTGAGAAAAGGGTTGTTTGAGCAAAGCTAGTGAGAAAAACGAATATATAAATCCGTTGGAATAACAACACAGGGTATTGAGAAAAGCATAAAAAATTATGGTTACCTTCCGATGCAAACATAAAGATTTACCTTCATACGTTTATTCCCAACTTTCCGAGTTTCACTAACCTATACGAGGTAAGATATTGAAAAACCGTCCCGACGATATGTGATCACCGGCTATAACACTCTTAATGTTCTCTGGTTTTCGCTCTTCGGTCTGAGCATTTAAGATCTGTTTGGGAAGATCCAAACTAATAGTCATAACCAAGTGACTCGCAGAAAACTGACACCTTTTTATGTATCAATAAATATAAATACATATATAAAAATACACAACAAGGATCAGGATCCGCGAGACCAAGAAAACCGGAAGCAGTATAGAGTGTTCCCGGGTCGTTATGTCCCAACGAGGCTAGAGATGGAATATCGAGTCACGAATGATGATTGGAGTTTGAATATGACAAGGATGAGGTTATGATTTGGAACTAACACTGATAAGCAAATGTATATAAAAATAAACAAAGAACATAAGCTAGAACAAGAATAAAAGCTAGAATTGGGAAAAATACTTAAAACTTCTACACTAAGGCACGAATAAGCTCAAATAAACTTAAAACAAATCAAAATAGGCTAAACTAACTCTAAATAACCAAATACAAAAAGCAATTAAGCTAAATTAAATAAGATAAACACAACAGTACTAACAACAGTACTAATAGTTTTAACTAACAGTACTAACTTTGAGTTAGTACTGCTAGCTTTAAAAGTTAGTACTGCTAGCTTTAAAAGTTAGTACCGCTAGCTTTAACAAAACACAATGAAACGAGAAATAAGCAAATAAAACAAAACAGATGTTTACCTAACCCTAATAAGCACTTCAGGAGTAAGAATAAGCAACTAGAATAAACCAGAATGGCAAATGAGCTAAAAAAGCTACAATCCCGTTTTTAGTCCAAGTCCTCAAAAAGTGCTGATTTTAAAAAGTCGTTTTTAGCCAAAACGCAAAACACGAAAGTTGTTCACAACATGTTTTTAAGCAACTTTAATAAAGACACCTTGCTAAAATAAGCACTTTATAAGCTCCAAAAAGCCAAATAAGCTGCTGATTGCAGAAAGTTGCTCAAACTTTTGGTTTTTGGTATTTTGGACACTACAAACTCAAAATAAGCTCAAATTCGAAAAGGAGAGATGTTTTGGAAAGCTTATATGTTGCTTAATCTGATTCCAAAAAGCTTTTTCAACCAAACACAACTTAACTTAACTCAATTTGCATCAAAAAGTAGTAAACTCTAAAATTTTCCTAAATAAGCCAAAATAAAAATAAGCTAAAATCACCAATAAGCCAAACTGAAAAGTGGGCTTTTGGAAATAAGCTCACTAATGAGTCCTTATTAAGCCCACCTATTCACTTTTTTAAATAAGCCACTGAAATAAGCACAATAAGCACAAATGGCTACACTACTATTTTTTGGATTTTAATGAAAATAAGCACTTTTAGACCTAAAATAAGCTACTGAAATAAGCTCAAAACTTTAAACAAACCTCAAACAGATTTAGTTCACCCTCCAATGAGCTTATGTTCAAAAAATCATAACCTAAAACCTAATCTAACTATCCTAAAAGTGAGATCAAAAATTGGTGAACTACCGGTACTAACCTGGAGTTAGTACCGCTAGTTAAAAGTTAATACTGCTAGGCTTAAGTTAATACTGCTAGGCTTAAGTTAATACCGCTAGTTAAAAGTTAATACTGCTAGGTTTAAGTTAATACTGCTAGGCTTAAGTTAATACTGCTAGGCTTAATCCTAATTTGTTAAAGAAGCAAGATTTATCAAATAACAAAATAAGACACTTATAAGCAGATTTCAATCAAGAATAAGCACTTAAATAAGCTGAATCAATCCAACAGTTTTAACTCATAACTAACAGTACTAACTAAGAAATTTGCACAAATCACTTTTGAACTAACAACTAAGCAAGATAAGCACTAAACATCATAATAAAGCATACATAAGCAAATATAAGTAATAAATAAGCACTAATAAGCAGTTCTACAGTAAATAAGAAAAATAAGAAAAAGAGAGACTTACAACACCCTTGCTCAAAACAGGGTTAAACAAAGAATCTACAAGCTCTAGCTTGTATAAAACAAGCTAGTAGTGTCCATAAGCCCATCCAGAACTGGCTTATCATCCATAAAGTAAGCTGTGGTGTATTTGAGAGTGATTTTTGTGATTTTCTCTTAACTACTTAACTTTTTAAATTTACTTAATTAAAGCAGCTTATAAATAAGCTGTATTGAGAGCTTTTTGAACACAAAACAGCACAATTAAGAAACTTAACACTTGGAATTGTAAATTGACTTAAAACCTCAAATTTGCATTGAAACTTGAAAGTGTTACAAAGCTGAAAGTAAAAGCTGTAAATGACTTTAAGAACTAAAATAAGCTAAGTTATATTGAAAATTAAGCTAAGATATTCTAAGATTAAAAACTAGTTGCCTCAAAGGCTTACAAAAGGCTCTATTTATAGCCGAAGTCTTCTTCTCTTGGACTTGCAGCTTGTGTTTCTTTTGTGAGAGCTTCATTAGGTGTTTTTGTTGTGTGAGGGACTTGATAAAAGTAATCTCAGCCATTCAATCTTCTTGTGCTTCTTTTTGAGTCATCTAAGCCATCGAAATTACTTGGGAATGGTGAGGGATTGCCAACATGGCAATTATAAGTATGGGGGAGGGAATAGTGGAGTGGTTGAAATGATTTATCCAGGGTGTTGAGTGGTTTGCAGGGTAAAAGTATGGGAAGACATCCCTTAGTTTTGTACCGGGTTTTATGGTCGGTAAAAATTATGTTTGGGAGTAAGTTGGCAGCTTGTGCCCCGTCAAGTTATTCCTCACACCAATTTGTAATTTTCAGCCCTTGTCTTGTTTATTCTATAATACACAACTTGAGGTTTGGCAATTTTAGTCCCTCAAGTTGTATTTTCTTCATTTGGTTGACTTTTGACTTTGTCTGGGTTGATTTTCTGACTTTGGCTGACTTTGGCTTTTCTTTGTTGACTTTGTTTTTTCCATCCTTGCTCGGCTTATTGTTTTTTTTTGGCTTTCTCTTGTTTTGTCCTGTTTTCTTGAATATCAGTTTCCCCCTCACAATACAAATGGCAACCATACAAATACAATGTATTTTTGGTACTTTTTTAGTCATTTAAGTCCGTTTTTAATGGAAAATGGTATGTGTAATTAAGCACATACCATATAGTTTAGGGTAGAATTTATAAATGTTACCAGAGGGACAAAAAATGTAATTTTTGTTAATTAATGGTCCGGGTCTCGTTTAGGCCACGTAACGGATGATTTAAAATACGAAACTTGCGCCATTGTTTTCCAAATAATTTTTCCAACAAAATGAGTATCTATATGACTATAGTTTTATAAATCTTTTATAAAATTTATCAAAAATGTTTATTATTTATTTGTGTATCCCTGACAAACTTTGTCCCGTAAAATTAACTTATAAATATAAATAATTACGTTTTTATAAACGTTTTTTAATAACATGATAAATAATTTATTAAATACTTATTATATGTAATAAAAAAGTGATAATTTTAATATAATAAATTATTTTCGTGTCGGTAACGCGTTGTACGAGGTTTTCAAAAATTTGCGAGATATCTCTCGTTTTATACGTTTCAAATAAGGTTGGAAAAATAAACTTGTAAAAATTTATAGATGAGTAATAATAAATTATGATTATTATTATAAAAATGTTTCAAAATTTACGCAGCTACGCAGTAATCGATAATTTTAATGTGACCGAAAAAGACAAAAAGTCAAAAAGTTAAGTCCGACCCAAAAAGTCAAAGAGTAAAGTAGTAATTTAAAATTCTGAAAATTGCCGATTGTTACAGTACCTACCCCTTAAAGGAATCTCATCCCGAGATTCGATTTGTGTTAATCAATTATGTGATCAAGAAAAAGATTTAAGATTTAATAAACCAGTTTTGAACATGACGTTGATAACGTTAGTCAGCAAAATTTGATGTTTTGGACACTTCCATAAACCAAGAAATCTGGCTAGGTTGATCCACGATATTAACCATCAAAATTGTATCTTCAAAACAAAAAAAATCCACATTAAGGTCGTAATGACAGAAATAAAACGGCGTTATGAAGAAAATCTCTGATAGTGACAGCGACCAAATAAATGAGTAGGTCCGCGTGAGTACGTCTATATAAAGTTTTAAATGTTCAAGGACAGAGTCTAGTTCCTGATATTTATAATGTTCAATGATTTACATCAGACGAGGCTTAAGGATGTAAGTATTTAACTTACTTGGCAGTACTAGGAAGTGTCGCAACCTAAGTACTTAGTACTAAGTGGCCCGCGTCATGACCCAACAACAACAACCCTAACCACCATAACGTATCCAACGGTGAAGGATGCCGAGAGTGTGGAACATTTCGAGAAACAAATCCCTGAGAATAAAGTTTGTTAACAAAGGGAGAATCTCGCTGGAGAGCTTAGCTACAGGAAGTGGAATATTAGACTTCAGTCGTTAGATCGAGATAGAACCCAAGTCCATAGTCAAGAAGAGCACAAGCAAATCGGTTAGCCTCCACAAGCAGTTCATGATCGAACGGATTCGTACTGCAATAATCCCACCTTTTTAAATACATATAAAAAAATATATAATATAAATATATTTATAATAATATATATATATAATAATTATAATATATATAAATAAATTGATATAATATATATATAAATACGTAATAATAAAGAAGATAATCAATAATAGGTAATAGTATAGTATTTCTCCGACGGTTCTGAAAACGCTTTAACCAAAGCAATATCAAAACCTTCCGGGACGATTTTCCTCGCGAGAGGTGAATGGAATTCTAACTGGAATATTGGAAGTCGAGTTTGAATATCATAAAAGTTTTGGAATTGGTTTCTAAATCTACTAAAAGGGAAATCATGTAAAAAGGAAGCTATACTAGAATAAAGAGCACAATTAAATTCTAAGATTTAAAACTACAAGATTATACTAAAAATGATCTAAAAATATAAATGACGAAAATGCTTGCTAAGTGCGTGAAATGTTCATTAAGTGCGGATTAGGTTCAAGAAATTAAATGACAAGTAAAATAAAATGCTTTAAAAAATAAATGACTATTAATTAAAAAATATTGCATTAAAAGTAAATGACGATATTTAAATT
Organism: Tanacetum coccineum; assembly: GCA_026074375.1. Classification (NCBI taxonomy): domain Eukaryota; kingdom Viridiplantae; phylum Streptophyta; class Magnoliopsida; order Asterales; family Asteraceae; genus Tanacetum; species Tanacetum coccineum. Next base: position 23,615 of record BQNB010080805.1, read on the forward strand.
GGAAAATCCTAATGACTATTATTTTTTAAACCTTTTTTTTAACCCGCACTTAAATTCTAATTCACTAATCACTTATCAAACACAAATAAACTACTCACTATTCATAACAAAATAGAATTTAACAACAAAAATAAATCTACACTAAGCATGGCAAAAATCAAATAGGCAACATATTATAAAACAATAAAATAAATCTACTCTACGTATTGAAAAAGGATAGAAAATGGAACCGAATTGAAGAGCCGCAATTTAAACGAATACCACCCGATTTATTTAGCTAAAGAAAATAATTAAATTCTATCTAGCTAAATAAACCCATAAGCTCCTTGCCTCATGGGTTGACCGGTACCAAAAACATAAAACAAATATAAATTGTTGACAGTAAAATAGTTATAACAATATTATTAAATTGCAAAAGCCTAAAATTCTAACATGAACAAAACGCATGCCACACTCGTAAGCCCAATCTATAAAATCATAAACCAAACGTGGGCTAAATGTTAAATTGTGGCCTAATTTGAATTCTGCAATCCAGGATCACAAAGGCCTAATGTTATTTAATACAAACTAAACGTGACAAAGAGAAAAAAAAACGAAAGGGATTTTTAGAAAACAAACTTAATCACAAACAATAAGCAAATCTGATAAACTACAAGCACTAGGTCATACGAGATAAGCACTTCTAAAAATGAGATAAGCACTAGAACAAGATACCACGACGATAAGCTAAACAAAATTTTAAGCTAGTACGAGTTTTTAAGCTAGATTTTCTTATTAAGCCTAAAATCTAAACGAAATAAGCACTAAACTAATCAATAAGCAACTAAAAACATAAATAAAAACTCAGAATAAGCTGTTAGCACATAATCATTACAATTGACAAATCGAATAAACATTTAAGCTCACAAAAGTTCAATCTAACAATTTAAGCTCACACTAAACCGAATAAGCTATTCATAAACTTATCATAACAGAAAATAAGAGCTTCTAATCAAACAGAACAATCACAACAATAAGCTATTTTCGAGCTTATTAAAGCTTATTATCACGAAAGGAGCTTAAAAACAATTGATAATGAGTCGAATCGGCTAGGAAAGCTTTTTAGGAGTCATTATCTAAATTGTTACGGACTTTTGAACATAATAAGCTATGAAAATAAGGACGAAAAATTAGCTTATTGAATAAGCCACACGAAAAGCAAAATTACCGAGAGATTAAGTAAACAAAAAGCAACAAATCGAGATCTTAAATCAACTTCAAAATATTATTATTACATCATCATATTAAGTTTGCGAAATAAGAAAGGTACAATAAGCATAAAAAGTAAAATAAGCTATTACAAATCTAAAATAAGCTAAAAATGCTAAAACTAAACTAAGAAAAATAAAACTAACTAACTAAACAAGTGAAGGGGAGGCGTGTAGTGTTTTTATATGGCCATAAGGGTTGAAAATGTAATTATGGTGCCAATCATTATGTCATAATTCCTCCAATCATAGGCTGACTTTTCCCATCACAATAACGACGGATCAACCTTTAAAATTTTGACCAGCCACTGAGAAAGCTCCACGTGGCTCCTTTATTTGCTTCAAATGTAAGCACAAGTTTGGACTGTTTGGACTCATCACTAGAGAAATGAGAATGCAAATTTGAGAATCACAATTGCTACGCCACGTGTCCGAGCCTCATTCGCCCATTTGAGATAGTGCCCTGTCACGTACAACAATTTTATTTATTTTCATTCACGTGACATACAATGTCACTTCTTTAATTAATTTCTCAGATGTTAACATATAAATAGATTGGTCCACAATTGGGCTTAGACTTTAATTGGGTCGGTCCAACCCATTTAAGTGGTTAGGCTGGCTAAAAAAATCCGAGAATACCCTTGTGACTCGTCCTACTCGCGGCTCTTAATCAGATTCTCAGCTCGAAAATTTTCACTACTTCAATCTAAGCTGAGTAAATTTAAATCTGACCAAATTGAGCCTGATAATGCCCGTCTTTTCTTCGTTTTTAATCATTTTACCTGCAAGACATAAAAATACCAAACAAACATATTTGCAATATAATAAATCATATTTTAGCATTTTTAGTCCAATTAATAGTGTTTTCCGGGTTATAAATGATGTGTATTTTAGCGAACATCAGCAAACGTAATAACTTAAGAATGAGATAAGGTAGTTTAAGTGAGGCCTTAAGATTCTGCTGAGTGGCAAGACACGATTGTGTCTTTAGACCTTTTTAACGGATTCTGGTGATTATCGGGTTCGAGTTCATGCTCGTTTCATATCGGATACCATTAAGCCCACTCATTTATAATTTATTATTTGCATAAAAAAGCGTCCCAATTTATGTAAATAATGAATTGATAAACTTATAGTTTGGCGATTTACAATTTCTTTATTTAATTGAAGAGGCGTCCCAATCCTTTTAAATAAAGAGATTATAAATCATCCTACTTAATAATTTCTGATGCAATACGCGTACACACAAAGTTTTCAAGTTGGTGGTACATGACGAGCTATGCTCTATGAGTATGGGAGGGACCGAGTGTTTAAAACGTCATCGGAAAAGACGAGTGGTGAAACAATCAGGAGTAATCGACATAGAGTTCAAGACACTTATAATGAGTACTCGGTAAAGTAAATAATATACAAAGGTTCATTATGAACGAGTCAGCAAAAGCAATTACATAACAATCCTCCAATTGCAAGTCCCCTGCCCAGACAATACTGAAATCACTTCTAGATTCATACATAATCCCATGTAAACAAAAATTATGACGGCTTTCGTGTAATACGATCTTGCATAAAGTCATGAAATATATATATATATATATATATATATATATATATATATATATATATATATATATATAATATAAATATTTTGCGACCATTTTTTACTCTACAATGTCTGAAACAAGTGAGACCATTGAGCAACACGCAATGGACTTAAGACGATGTTCCTGTAGTATATTATATAAATAACTCTTAATATAAATAAATGTACGATATACGCAAAGGGATGTAGGCATATATATATATATATTATATATGTATGTCATGTAAGCACATAACGTAACAAGTAATGTAAGCAAGTAAGCAAGTAGTGTGTATGCACTTTGAAAATGTTTGGTGTGATGCAATGTTTGTGAAAACGGTTATAGTCTAGGGTAAAATATGCAACCTAGTTCTCTATAACCTTGGCTCTGATACCAATCTGTAACACCCCCAAAAATGTGTCGCAGCGGAAATATGTCTGGGGGCGTTACTTCATAATACAACAGCACAAGATACAGGAGAACGACCTCTAAATGTCGTTTGAAAAGTGATCTCGTTGATTTTCTTGAAATTGATATAACATTTGTCTCGTAATTGCATCACAATGAAAAACTTGAAAGCAATACAACGAGATTTGATCATTTGAATAAAAGTAGAAATCCATGAATAAATCTTGTCAAATTTAGACTCCAATAAACATCAAGTAAGCCAAGCATCTAATTCACTTGAGAAAAACATGCTTAAAAGTGTCAACATAAAGTTGGTGAGTTCATAGAGTTTTGTAAATATAAATGTAAATGTTGAAATCCAAAGATTTATAAGGTATGTATGACCATTTCAATCCTTACAACAATTGCCAAAAATGTAAGTGTAAATGTAAAACCGAAAGAGTTTAGTGTTTATTGCTTCACCATAGTATAATAAAAAGTGTTATCAGAATTAGGTAATGTACAGATAAGGTAGTAATGGTCAGTGATTTCGTTGAATTTACAAAATGTAAATGGTCTAGCAATAAAACAGAATACAAAGGCACCACAAAAAGTATATCTACTGTTGCGCTAAGCTCATGACACTGAAGCTCGACATCTATGTATGCAATTTAATGCAAATAAAGGCCCGTGTAGATGTTCAAACCCGTAAACATCCAAATTGCTCCGACATGTATGCATTCGTGTTTCAGTACTGTCGAAACTAGTGAGAGCTACTCACCCGAACAGGGATGTCAATCCCAAATAGATCTATTTATACACTCGCGCTTCCTCAACCGGTCCTCCGGTCAAGAATTTAACAGTTCATGATAATGGGCAATGGTGGGTTATGTTACTTAGGCAAACACGTAAACAGGAAATGATAACCGAAAACACTTGTGTCCAAAAATAAAGTAACCATCATATTCGTAGGAGCTTTGAGTACTTAAATCCATAAGTAGAAAGAGTGTGATATAAATCAAGTAATTGAGTTTGTAATGAGTATGTAAGCAATTTCGTAAACGTGTATGCAAATGAGTATGTAACGAAATATGAAACCAAGTTTGTAATCAACCATGTAATTGTGTTTGTAATGAATTGCAAAATCAAGTATGTAAACCAAGTGTGTAGAATAGTATGTAAAAGATATTGTAAACGAATATGTAAACAAGTTGTATTGAGCATGTATTCTCCCCCGAGATTTGTAAAGTAAATGTAAAACAAGTGAAAGAGGGGCTATAAACTCACCGTAAGTGAATGATTGATTATCTAAATCGAATAAGTGAATCGTCTCGGCAATCCGAATGCAACCTAATTAATTATAGGCCGTATGAGTATATTGTATTATATATAAATAAAACATCACATGTTATATAGTCACACCACCACCTAATAGTTTTTATTAAATCTTTAAAAGTTAAATTAATAATTAACTCGTGCTTTGTTAAATAAAAGTATGTGTATTTGTATCCGTAAAGAAAATATTACTTTTCGTTTACTAATGTACCATTTGTAAAACATGCATATCCTAACTAACTATTACATTTGTACTACCGGGACTAACTATAGCATTACCAGTAGTAACTATTATTGTACTACCAGTAGTAATGACTACAACTACCAGGAGTAACTAATATGCTACCAGTAGTAATGACTATAACTACCAGTAGTAACTATGAATACGATTTTCCTAACATATATGGTTAAATGTTTTTATTGAATTACATAATGTTACTTCATTATTAATTTAATTGTTTTATAAAAATAATGTATAAAAGTAAAAATAGTGCGCGCGATTTTAAAACCTCATATCTTTATCGTTTTGACTCCGTTTTATACGTTTCTTATGTCCACGACTTCGTATTAAGAAAATTTATCAAAATATCATATTTATAAAAATTAAACCTCTGATGAACAGTAACTTTTACTGTTCATCACAGTTCTTAAAAACTGTTTTTATATAATTAATTATACGTAACTTGTTTAAATCATAACTCGTTTATTTTAATTTCGTTTCTCGAGTTTCTTACGCCTTTGGATTCGTTATGAAAAGTACTTGGTTTACAAAATATTTATTTTTATATCTTAGATCCGAAACAGTAGGTATATGTATAAAATAACTTTTATAAAATTACTTTTATACGTTTAATTAACTTAAACTTGTAAATGTCATATCTTTTTCGTTATAAATCCGTTTTTCAAGTTCCTTACATGCTCACGATCCTTGTGAGGAGTACTATTTTAATAAAATATAAAATGTATAAGTTAAGTGTCGAATTCCAACAGTAGGTTTATAAAAGTTAATTAGGGTTTTTGATTAATAAAGCAAGTTTTATAATTACTTTTATTTAGGAACTTTACACAATTATTTTTCCAAGTTTTCTACCATATATCATACATATAATAAGTCCTCTATTAGTCCATAACACTTGTTCAAACGAATTCCATGTCCTTGTGGTCTTTTGATACATAAGTTTGTAAATAAACTTTCAACACCATTTAATTTGTAAATCATTTACATAATTTATTTAATACTTTTACTAAGCATGTCCCTTTATTTCAAGTATCATTTTACTACATACAACATAAAATTCGAATTTAGTAAGGTCTTAACTATCTTATATAACACATAAGTGACTCTAGGTGGTGACCAACATATATAATAATTTTGTACATAAAAGATAATGAATAAATGAATATTGAATACTTTAAATAGACCTTATAGAAGATGTGTGGGATGATGAACACAAGATATAAACCCTAACCAAGCTTCCAAAATCAAAACCCTAATCAAGAAAACCCTAGATATGTTTTCTTGATAAATCCTTGTTAAACCCGAATCCAAGCTTGTTAACACCTTGAGTAACCTTAGATGACCTTAGAATGAACCTTAGTGTGCTTGGAATGCTTTAGAAAATCAAACAATTATGAAACCCTAATTGCAAAAAGAATG
>BQNB010080806.1:8147-28157 GCA_026074375.1 Tanacetum coccineum
TAAAGATTTGGTTGCATTACATTTTGGGGAAAACATTAGTTATGAACTAGAATCTTTGTATTCTAAACAATGAACAAGTTAAGCTTCGGGATTTTTCTAACAAACCATTTGATAAATCCAATGTATCAGTTTTAAACGACTTTTAATGGTCGTTCTATATATATATTGTGCTATTGATCTATGATGTACAATCCTCAGACCCATATTCCGCTGCGATCCATTTTGAGGGTGTTACAAATTAGTATCAAGAGCCAAGGTTATAGAGAACCAGGTCAAATGTTTTTGCTGGACTATAACCGTTTTCAAACATTGCATTCACACAAAAGGATTTTCACGGGACATACATACACTATTTGTTTGCATTAGTTGGTCATACTAGATGCTTACATGATTAATATACGTGTTTATATTATAGTACGTATATTACTACTGGTCTTATATAATATACTTATATAAGTTTAATTTTGCTTATTATAGCAATCATGTCGCGTTTAAGATTTTATGAAATCTAACGGTTATTATATTTTCTTGTGATTTGAAGAAAATGGCATCAAAGAAAAGGACCACGAGGTTAAACCCAGAAATAACAACCACAACCCCTGCCACCACATCTGTCACTAATGCCCAGCTTCAAGCAATGATTGACCAAGGCGTTACTGCCGCTTTGGCAGCTCGTGATGCTATCATAAGCACGAATGGCGAAGATAGCCATAATTCAGGAACGGATGTTAAAAGAAATGAGCGAGCCACTCATGAGTGTACTTACCCAGACTTCATGAAGTGCCAACCTCTAAACTTCAAAGGCACAGAAGGAGTTGTCAAATTGAATCAATGGGTTGAGAAAATGAAAACTGTGTTTCGTATAAGCAAATGCTCTATGGAAAACCAAATCAAGTTCTACACTTGTACTCTTCTAGGAAATGCTCTAACGTGGTGGAACTCCCACGTTAGGACTGTTGGTAATGACGTTGCTTATGCAATGACGTAGACAAAACTGAAAAAGAAGGTGACGGATAAGTACTGCCCGAGGACCGATATTAAGAAGCTCGAAGTCGAGCTGTAGGATTTGAAAGTGAAAGGTACCGGCGTGATAGGGTACAACCAACATTTTCAGGAACTGGCATTCCTGTGTGTTAGAATGTTTTCTGAAGAGTCTGACAAGATTGAGAGATATGTCGATGGTTTTCCCGACATGATCCATGGAAGTGTAGTAGCATCCAAGCCTAAGACAATGCAAAAGATAACTGAAATAGCAACCGAACTGATGGATAAGAGAATCCGTACTTTTGCTGAGCGTCAAACAAAGAACAAAAGAAAGCAAGATGATAACCAACAACAACAATAATAACAAAACAAGAGGCAGAACACCGGCAGGGCGTACACTGCAGGGACTGGTGAGAAGAAGCCATACGGGGGATCTAAACCCCTATGCGCTAAATGTAACTATCACCATGATGGTCTACGTGCTCCCAAATGCCACAAGTGCAATAGAGTTGGCCATCTGGCCCGCAACTGTAGGAGTCCTGCAAATACTAATGCTAGTAACAATCAGAGGGGCACTAGGGCAGGTCAGAAACCTACTTGCTATGAATGTGGGAATCAAGGGCACTACAAGAGTGATTGCCCAGAATTAAAGAACCAAAACCATGAAAACCAAGCTGAAGGTACTAAAGCACGTGGAATGGTGTATGCCTTAGGAGGAGGAGAAACCGATCAAGACCCTAAAAACATTGAATATGAGATTGAAACTTAAAAAAGAAAGTTGTCTCGCTTTACCTAGTGAACCCTAAGTTAGAACTATCTTAGACTTTATCTCCTTAGGAGTTCTTGTTGTATTTCTCTTAAATTTCCGTTGTACTGAATGATTTTAAGCATCTATCAAATTAACGTATTATAAAAACGTCAATTCTACTTTAACTCTCTATATATTTTTGAATCACTCCTACAATTATTATGAAATTATAACACAATTTTGACAAAAATGAGCAATGCATCGTTAGTCCTTAATTATACATAGCTTGATCACCTATGTATAATTCAGGAAGGACTATGTCCATGCTGAGAGTAGTCACCTTAAAACTTCTTGTCAAAAGACAATTTTCTATTTATATCAAGTTTTGTGTGCTTATTCATAAAATGTAATCATCACGAAGAACCAAACTAACAATAATAATCACTAAGTAAACTCTTACACCACCGTACTATATAAAGTCGACATCATTTTATACAAAATCCTATGTCCAAAAGTTAAGACGCATCCCTAGTCACCTTAGGACGATCCACTAACAAGTTTACTTGCCATTAAGGAATATACCAATTCATCATTTTCGACATCTACGTAGTACCATAGAGCTTAGTAGTTACGACACCACCATAAGTATAAATTCGTTATCACCCTAAGAAAGATGTTATAACTGACGCGTTAAGCAGAAGGAAACGAATAAGCCCGCTAGAATTCGAGCCTTGGTCTAAACAATAAATATTAAACCAACGTCACTAATCTTGAACGCACAAGATAAAGCAATTTAGAAGGGGAATGCAAACAAGTTACTAAGCATGGTAACGAAATATTCAAAGACATAAATAAAAATAACAAATAGATTTGTTGCCACAACACCCGTTTATTAATTTAGAAATAAGATTACATAAGGACATAAAGGAAATACAAGTTTTATTACAACCCTCCCCTAGCAATAATATCTATTCCTTCCAAAAGAGATCCACGCCGATAAAAAGAACGACGAGGGGAGCGAGAATCGCTAGAATAAAGGCCAGATACTAAAATTCTTATTTGTATGGGACGTAGGAAAGATAAATGCCGAGTGCTACCGCGCTCGCCATCGCTAAGAGTGTGATGATATGCAACATTTTGAGAGTTTTGGGTAAGAGAAATATAAGTGAAAGATTAAGTGTTGTATGGAGAATAGAGGATAAAAATTTGGTATTTAAAGGGAGGAAGTAACGGTTGGGGTTACTGTTCATAGCCGTTGAGACACTGTTCATGACCATTGGGTTACTGTTCACCTATAAAAAAAATCTCACACACACCTCTTCATTAACACCATTCCGGAAGGCAACTCAAACTGAATTTCGGGATGAAATTCTTTTAACGGGGGAAGACTATAACACCCTATGTTTTAGGGTCATTGTACGTCGTCAATAAATTCACTATTTATTATTAGTATTGTACGTGTTTGCTTTTAAAACGTAATCGTTAAGTTAAATCGCGTAAGCTAAAAATTATCGTTCAATGTAAACGGGCATCAAACAATTAAATGTTTACATCAAGCAAGTGTTAACTAATTTTTTTGAGGATAATTATTGACTGGTCTCCAAATACGTATATAAGGATAATATCAATAATAGTATAGTAATAAGAATTTCGTAAGGATTTAAGAAGATTACTTTTATCCAAAGTAAAATTCAAATCTTCCCGAGTCGTATCCCGACGAAGTGTGAATTGAGAATCGGTTAAGTTCGTGATCGCGTGCTTTGAATGATTTCAAGGATTTTGATTTGGTTTTCTATTTCTACAACTAACATGCAAAAACAAATAATGGCAAGCTAAAAACGAAAGCAATTAAGATTAAAGCACAAAAATGATAACGGGAATCTAAAAACGCGACTTAATACCTAAACTATTAAAATTTAACCTTAAAACAATTTTTTTATTTTTTATAAATACTAAATGATTAAAAATAATTTTAGAAAAAAGAATTATATTTTTTTGACTTTTATTTTATTTATTATGAATTAAAAACAGATTTAATCTAAAATCAATATAAAAAATATTAAATTTATTTATAAAAATCTGAAAAAATTAGGAAAAGTACTTTGAACAATTCTAATCCTAGGAAAAATAAAATGGGGCAAACAACTTATTGGAATAAGCTGTAAATAAGCTAAATAGGGCTGAAGGCTTATTTGGTAAAATAGGTTTAAAAGATTAATTGTGTGGATGTATAATCGAAAAAGACCAAAGGGCAGTTGGTGATGAGTGTGTGTGTTGAGGTGTTGGTGTTATAAAGGAGAGGTCACGGGTTCGACCCCTGTAACCTTTCTTTTTTTTTAAATATTTTTTTATTTTTCTTTTTGAAAAAGCTAACTACTAATAAAAATAAGAAACTTTAATGAAAGCACTTTTTCTAAAACCTATAAATAAGCTAGAAATAAACTCAATTAAGGTAACAGTTATGACTTAAAAGCTTTTAAGTTTTAACACTTAATTTGAAATTGCTTATAAGCTTGAATAAGCTTAAACCTAAGCCAATTAAGCTACAAACACCTTAAACCTAGCCTAATATGCAAAACTAAACAAAATTTAAGCAAATCCAATAAGCCATAAGTTCATAAATCAAATAAGCAGTTATTGAGAAATGCTATGAAAACAAATTGAAGAGCACTTTTTAAGCCAATTTTTAAGCTAGAAAACCAAAAAGCTAGATCTCAAAACCTAAAAACAGATTAAGTTTGAACTATAAAGCTACTAGAATAAGCCAAAAACTCAAATTTTAGAACTCTAAATAAGCTAGAAAAAGCTAATGAATAAGGCAGTTCTAGCTATTAACTATGTTTTTGGATTTTTTCTAAAAGGCTAAAATACTAACTGCAGGCCTAAATTTAAGCTAGAAAAAGCTAATGTGAAAACTAACAAAGCTTAAACAGATTAATCTTACTATCCAGTGAGCTTATATTATGAATTTTAGACCCTTAACCAACCTTAATCTAACCTAAATTTGCAATTGAAAAACTAGATTTTAAGCTTTTAAAATGAAACTAAAACACAAAGACAGATTGTGACACTAATTAAACTTGCACATGTAATAAGTAAACCAAACTATTTCTACTGCATTTTGAGACTATAACAAGTAGGAAAACAACACCTAAAAAACCCTTAATCAAATCTTAAACAAATAAGCTGAATTTGAAACTATCTTACCACAAATTTAAACCATGGGTGTATAAACCTTTGATAAGCAACTTTAACCTTTTAAAACTTATAAAAGCTGGTTTATAAGCTTAGTTTAAGCTTATCAAATCTGTTTTAAAGGACACAAGGCAATCAAACAGTACTAACCTAGGTTAGTACTGCTTGTGCCAAACACCCCTTAATAAGATTGAAAACCATATTTAAACTCAAAACAGGCCTTAATAAGCTTCAAACTGATAAGACACACTAAGACTTAAGCTATTAGATGACACTTTAAGCTCAAAGAAAGGACAAATAAGCATTATCTAATAATCTATGAAGATAAGCAGTTTTAACTAGCTTAAGAACAGATTTAACTTTTAAATGATTAAAACACTCAAAAACTCAAATCAAACTTTATTTAAAACTTAAAACCACACATAATAAGCTAACAATAGACTAATGAACACAAAATAAGTAATAATAAGCAGTTATAAGCAGAATAAGCAAACTACAAAACCAATATACAAAATGAGCTACAAAAGAAAAATGAAGAGTACCTTTTTGTCCCAGCTAAACAGGGACTTAAATTGCTCAAAGGAGCTTTTCTACAAGCTCCAGCTTGTTGTAAACAAGCTGGTGAGGTCTATAAGCCCTTCCCTTTTTGGCTTATCTTCCAAAACAAGCTGAGGTAAGTTTGAGTAATAAGCTTAACCAGTTAAGCTTAAAACAAGCTTAATTAATTAAATTATAGCTTATACAGTAATGAACTTATTTTGAGCTTATTATCTTAACTAAATCATGATTAAATCATTATAAGTAAAGACATAATTCAAAAAAACAATTTAAATGAAACTTTTATTAATATCAAAAACAGATTACAAGCTTGTAATAGAGAGAATTACATCAATTTAAAAGACATTTAAGCTCAAATTAGAATAAGGTACTAAAATAAGCTACTACTAAAATCCTACATGTCTTGCTCTGTGTGTGAAAGCCTCCTTTTATAAGGGTGAGAGGAACCTTCTAGCCTTCAGGACGCTCCCATGATCTATAATCCCGGCCCTTCAATCAAACCGCCTCACAATCATCATCTTTTTAGCTGTTAGATTGCGTGCCACGTCCTAATAGCCAATGATATTACTGGGGATTGACAGCGTGGCTAATTGGGGTGTCAGCGTTCTCAGGATTCCTTCTAGAAGTACATTAGAGCGTGTGATTTGGGGGATTTTACCCTGCGTGTGGTTCTTGTTCTGTGTAAGGGTAAAACGGGAGGGAAGAGTGAAAAAGATAAACAATACATTTGACTTGTAAGTTAGACTTTTATATTGACCCGGGTTATATAGTTTTGATGTTAGGCTTGGATTGTTACTTGGGCCCAGGATAGGATATAGGGTAAATGGACTTGGATTTGTGATATTAGGCTTAGGTTTTGTATACTATCAATCTTGGGCTGACCCGACCCAATAAAATGGGTCCGGGTTGGTCCGTAAAAGATGGGCACGCCTTCGGCTTCGATTTCTTGCACTCTTTCTATTTCCGTGCTTGGTTTTGTCGGTTTTGCTTCGTTTTAGTCCTTTTGTGCACTATCCGTTACCTGCAAGACACAATTTACAATACAAACGAATACAATGCATTTTTTTGTATTTATTAGTCATTATTGGTATTTTTAGCTCGTTTTATTAGGCAAAAGGTATGTGTATTTAAGCATATACCAAAATCCTCCATACTAAGCTATTGTCGTGTCCTCATGCAATGTCATAAATACAAACTTAGAAAACCAAGAATTTCAACTCCTTTAGACTAATTACCTCAAAAAGTAGCTAAGTGTTCATCTAAGGAGATTAAGAAATCACTAGTTTTAAAAAGCCCCCCGTTTTACCATTTTTATGCATTTATTATTAGTATTTATACATATCATAACTTTACGGAACAAGAAACACTAAAAGGGTAAATTCATCGTCCTTGAATTTTCACCTGCCTCAAACCGAGCTTAAAAATGAAATCATTGTTAAATACAAGTTAAGATGCTAACACTACTCATAAATGCTAATTGTGTATGCATAGCTACTTTTCGCTCCCTTATTCCTAGATCCTCTGAAGATTTTATTATTATTATTTGTGAAAAATAAATTAATGTCTTATTCATATAAAGTAAACCCAGTTGAGACCACAATTAGATTGAAATCCTTTCTTAAAGAGACGATATGGTGAGAATAAGGTCCACATTAAGGTTCTAATTTCGCATGATTTAGGGGTTATCCTTTTTAGAGAACCCCGGAGTCAAAATTTGGGTTTATTATTATTATTGCAAATTATTTAAAACTGGTCCTTTTAAACAACTGCACAATCGGTAATGCGAGCGACCTTGGTTAGGAGTCTTATTTGACCTCGGTTGCGGTGATCCTTGACATTTTTGAAGGCTGCAACATCGGTTATGTTGTGAGCCGGCTGCAAGATGCAGCAAATTTTTTAAGTCTCGGATTATTTACTATGTGCCTTATTTAAGAAGACTGCCACATGATTGTGAGACTGCAAAGAAAGCAATAAACCTTTTATCAGCCCACAGTTTTTATGATTATTGTTACCTCCACCCTTTAAATGACTACCACATCGGTTGTGAGCTGGCAAGAGGTAGTGGTCTTATTTCGGCTTCGGTTTATTACATAACTTATTATTAGCCAAATTTTAAGTCCTGTGGTCTTTTAACTACCTAGACAACGGTATGCGAGCCGTCAGGAATCGGTAGCCTATTTCCCACAACACTGAAAAAACCTCGATTTGCTACCCTTACTTTCACCAGTGGAATCTCTACGAAGTGATTAAAGTAATAATCACAAAACTAAAGAAACTTTATTTTATTCAATTATTTTATATAACCGTTTATTACGTGATGGAACAAAAGCCACAATTAACCTCTATGAGCCTTAAAGAGAACCAACTACTCCATGTTTAGCATCTAACTTATATAAAACTCTATCATTTTTTGTTCTTCGCAAATTTAAAATCTTTAATAAAAAGATCCGCGAAAGCTTAGTCTAATAAAATAAGCTTAGCATATTTAAAGTCTATCATAGAAACTTACAAACTCTTGGCTCTTTATAAGCTAGAATTTGCGTGTTAAAGATTCTTGTATTCTAAAGGTCTCACTATCCTGATTAAATCACGGTTGTCACATAATGGGACAAAGCTAAGAGCTCATCACGCTCGATCGAGTTAAAATTTATTCTTATTCTACCCAGCAGGAAAGTCAAACATTGTGACAAAACACTTATTTTATTTTTTTGAAATTTTCTACCTTTTGCATAAAATCATAATATTTTTGAAATTTTGGTGGTAAAAACGGGATTATGTGAAAACAACGACTGCAGGTACGATCAAATCGATAGATTTCCCCCATACTAGAACTGAACATTGTCCTCAATGTTTTAAGAAGGGTATCTACGTAATTCTAAAGCCGTTTATTAATTATGCTAATAGATAAAACGTTAGTCAATAAGATCTAGGATATCGGATTCCCATATATAAGCATGCTAAGTATTGAAGATTGAGTGAACAATGGACAAAACCACAAGCACGAGAGTCTTCATAATCCGGGCAATCCTAGACATAAAACACAAAACACAAAACATGAGAAAGGAAGAGGCTAGCCTCCTCTCATCACACTTATTATAAAATAGAAAAAGAAGATAGAAACACGGGTTGCCTCCCAAGAAGCGCTTGTTTTTGTTAACCGAGTCACAAGCCTGACTCGACCCCGAATTTAGTGGTCCATGGGGAAGGTTTGGAGATCCGGGACAACCATAGGTGGTATGTCCCCTCCAAAATAGTGCTTGAGTCTATGACCGTTCACCTTAAAGTTTGGTCCGTCGGTTTGAGATAACTCGACGGTACCATAAGGGAAAACTTGAGTAACGGTGAACGGTCTGGTCCAACGGGTTTTGAGCTTGCCCGAGAAAATCTTTAATCGAGAATTGAAGAGAAGAACTCGATCACCAGTGTTGAAAACGCGGTTCTTAATCTTGGAGTCATGAATCTTCTTCGTTTTCTCTTTGTAGATTAAAGAGTTCTCGTAGGCTTGATCCCGGAGTTCTCATTTGAACTTTTCGGTGATCACCCGTGGTCTTAAGGTCAAAATTACAATGCTTTAAGGCCCAATAGGCCTTGTGTTCAAGTTCGATAGGAAGATGACAAGCCTTTCCGTACACTAGCTTATAAGGAGTGCACCCGATGGGTGTTTTGAAAGCGGTACGGAAGGCCCATAAAGCATCATCTAACTTATCGGACCATGAAGCACGATTTTCACCTACGGTCCTTTCTAAGATACGTTTCAAACCACGATTTGAAACCTCCACTTGTCCACTCGTTTGTGGATGATACGCGGTAGAAAGACGGTGAGTAACTCCATACTTAAGCATGACCTTTGCGAATTGGTCATTGCAAAAGTGAGTACCGCGATCACTAATTATAGCACGAGGAGTTCCAAATCGGGCAAAAAGAGATTTCAAAAATTTAACAACAACTCGAGCATCATTAGTGGGGAGCGCTTTTGCTTCAACCCATTTAGACAAATAGTCGACGGCTACGAGAATGTATTTGTTCCCTTGAGAAGCTTGGCACCGTGTGACCAAGTCATGGGCATCACGGTAAATTGTCAGCCAATAGAAACCGGAATCAAAGACTTTTTTAGCGGTGTAGTTGGCACCCTGATGTCCCCCGGTGGGTCCATTATGGCAAGCCGTGAGGATATCAATGACTTCTTGGCCGTGAACACATCGTCTAATCATTTGATCCGTACAAAAACAAGTAGGGGTCATCCCAAAAATAATGCCTAACATCCTTAAAGAACTTTTCTTTTGTTAGGACGACATCCCTTTAACAATAAAATTCCCCGCATGGTAATTTGCAATGTCGGCAAACCATGGGGTACTAGAATCACCACGAAAAGATATCATTCCAAGGGTCTCGAGAGGAAATGTTTCATTAATTTCCTTTTTCTCGAGATCACCTTGATGAGGGTTCTCTAATCTAGACAAATGGTCGGCCGCGAGATTCTCCGCTCCTTTTTTATCACGAATAATGACATCGAATTCTTAGAGTAGGAGAATCCACCAGAGCAATCTTGGCTTAGCATCTTGCTTAGCAAGAAGATACTTAAGAGCCGAGTGGTCCGTATACACTATGGTCTTTGATAAGACTAAGTAAGGCCAGAATTTCTCGAAAGCATACACCACGGCTAATAACTCTTTTTCCGTTGTAGTGTAATGTGCTTGAGCATCCGTCATGGTCTTACTTGCATAGTGTATAGGCTGAAAATGTTTGGTCTTACGTTGCCCCAAGACTGCACCTACCGCATAATCACTAGCGTCGCACATAATTTCAAATGGTAGGTCCCAATCGGGGGCAACTAAAATTGGGGCTTCGGTTAACTTCTTCTTAAGTATATTAAACGCTTTAATACATTCTTTTGAAAAAATAAACGGGGTTTCCTTTTCAAGAAGATGGGTCATCGGCTAGGCGATTTTAGAAAAATCTTGAATAAATCGACGATAGAACCCGGCATGACCTAAAAAACTACGAACGCCTTTAACGGAAGTCGGATGAGGGAAGTTAGCTATATACTTAAACTTTAGCTTTGATGACCTCATCCCAACTTTGAAATCTTATGTCCTAGAATACAATGCCTTATTTTACCATAAAATGGCATTTTCTCCATCTAGAAGAACTAAATCAGTGTTCATCACACCTTTTAGTATTTTGTCTAAATGGGAGAGGCATAACGAGAAAGAATCCCCAAAGACCAAGAATTCGTCCATGAAGACCTCCATTGTTTCCTCGATCATATCGTGGAAAATGGCCATCATGCACCTTTGGAACGTGCCCGGAGCATTACATAAACCAAAAGTATCATACCGTCGAGTCAACTCCACTATACGGTGCAAGTGAAGGTGGTTTTATCTTGGTCTTTCGGGTCAATAGGTATTTGAAAATATCCAGAAAATCTATCTAAAAAGCAATAATATTCATTTCCGCTAAAACGTATCGAGCATTTTTGGATTCCATAAAAAGGCAACGGGAAATGATCTTGTACGAGTCGCATCTTATAAGCCTACTGGTAATCTATACAAATAACGCCATTCGTAACTAGGTCTTGTAGGAATAAGCTCATTATCTTCAAATTTTATCTACATCATACACCCCTTCTTAGGCACACAATGAACGGGGCTCACCCATGGACTATCGGAGATAGGGTAAATCAATCCGGCATCAAGGAGTTTGATAACTTCCTTTTTGATAACCTTATGAATTTTCGGATTTACCCTTCTTTGATGTTGAACCGCCGGTTTGAAGTCGTCTTCCATTAAGATCTTATGAGTATAAAAACTAGGGTCGATACCCTTAATGTTAGAGATTTTCCATGCGATGGCCCGTTTGTGTGACTTAAGAACCTTTAAAGTGGCGTCCTTTTCTTCATCTTTTAACTCTTTAGAAATTATGACGGGTAATTTATTGGTTCCTTTCCAAAAATGCATATTCTAGGTGAGAAGGTAAATCCTTGAGCTCGAGCTCCGAAGGATCATCAATAGAAGATTTAATCGTTTTAAGTTCCTCAAAATGAAGTTCCTTCGGAAGGAGAGGAGATGATGGATCATCATTTAATAACTTCTCGAGTAGAATAAGGTCTCCCTCCGGATCAAAGTTGGTATCATCGATTCCTGGTGGAATTGAATCATTTGTAAGACAAGCTTCGATTTCTTCCAAAATAAAGTCACCTCTTTCAAAAGGAGTGAGAGAGGGGAAAGAAGTAGAAAGGATAGGATCTAAAGACGGAGTGGCATTTCCACTCGTAGAACTATCCAAAAAACCGAGCACTTCTTGAGCATACTCCTCACATGAAACGTCGATGACATCGATTTGATTAACCGATTCAGAATTATTGTAGGAGTATCTCGAAGTTTGACCAACTTTAAAAGTTATGGCTTCATCATTAAATCGAAGAGTTATTTCTTCACCGTAAACATTAATTAATGCTCGAGCCATCCTTAGAAAAGGTCTCCAGAGAATGAGAGGAACCCTAGGATCGGCGTTGTAATCAACGACCATGAAATCGGACGGAAAATGGAATTTCCCCACTTTAACAAAGACATCTTCGGCAAAACCGATCGGACGAGTAATTTATTGGTCTGCGAGCTCGAGAGTCATTCGAGTGGAGGTAAGATTGGGAAGAGAAAGCTTCTTCCATACGGAATGAGGCATAAGGTTTATGCTTGCACAAGATGCGACCAATTAAACATTTCAACCATATCCCTGAAAATCACACGATATTCAAAACTTGCCGGTCTCCCAGTTTTTTGCGCAACTTTTTATAGGATGAACCGCCGAACAATCTCATTCACCCGGTTTTGCATAAGTCAAACAATTTTATCTTATTAATTAAGGAGACTTTAAACCATTGAAAGACAATTTTGGCATATGTAGAAGAGCATACCGCGAAACTGAGCTCAAAAGTAATTCCCAAGAAGATTTCACACAATTCGAAAGCAAGGTTATCAGCTTTTTTCACGGGGTTTTTGTTTTGTTAGCTTCGTGAAGGATAATTATAGAGTTTTTAGGGATTAGGAGCAACAACGGGCTCCAAATGGAGCTTGAATTTAACTACCGGAGGTTGGATTTTTCGGATTCTCGGTTGCACCGTATCCTTGGTCCCACCCTCAGGTTACCGTTCCACCACCACCTTAGGAAGAGGAGGGAATTGGAGTTCCAATCATAAGATAATATCGCTTCCGGGTGGTGATTGGCTTTCAAGTCACATCTCTGGTTAGCGAAGGTGTTGCTAGGGGGAAGTGAACCCACACCGAAGAAAAGCGGTATTCATTTGAAAAAAACTACTCATCATGTTCTTAATATCATTCGTTAACTCATTCTTGAACGCATTGTTTTGTCTAGTCAACGTATTATCCATCTCTTTCTTTAATTCCGTCCTCATATTGGTTATTTGATTTTGCATTATTTTCATATTAACGTCATTTGTCTTCATGTAGCTCGAGAGATCGTTTGAAGGTCCAACTTGAGGTGGAGCTTGATAATTCTGGTTACCTTGATTGAAATTATTTCCTCGGTTCTGGTTAAACCCTTGATTTTGCACATTCGGTTGAGCAAAACTGGGTGGTCGAAACTGATTAGCTACACTCTAGGGACGATAACCGGTATTTCCCTGATTGTAGTTCACTGCGGCTGCTGAAACATATCCTTGAATATTGTCTTGATAGCCCAAAAAAGTGTTGGGTCATCGTGGCAGGATACTATCGGGTAAGAATGGAGCACCGGCCACAAGTAACACAAGATTCCCTCAACAACTTTTACTTGAAGCTTGAGCTGGGTTTACTTGATGTTGTTTTAAAACATTGCTGGTCATGGCACTAGTCAAAGGCAACTGGCTACGACACTGGCTATCTATGAAGAATTCAACAACTTGCTTTCAACTTACGAAACAATTGGTTTGTATTTCTTGAATTACAAACTTATTGATTTGTTTTTCAATAATCTTCACACATCTTGTGCACGTCCTTTCCAAACAGAATTTGCCCTCCAGTTGGCAGAATTCCAAAGGAAATCTTGATCGATGGGTTTAAAACCATTAGAGACGGCACCGAGTTGATGCAATACGTTAAAAATCGTGATGTGGGCGTGCATGAAGAATGATCTTGAAAAGGTCCCATGCCTCACTAAACGTTTCCTCAAACTTTCGGAGAACTCCTCGAAAAAATAATCAAACTTAAGAGAAGAATCAATCAAAGTATCTCGATTAAGCAAAGA
This sequence comes from Tanacetum coccineum, assembly GCA_026074375.1. Lineage (NCBI taxonomy): Eukaryota > Viridiplantae > Streptophyta > Magnoliopsida > Asterales > Asteraceae > Tanacetum > Tanacetum coccineum. The sequence continues at coordinate 21,874 of BQNB010080806.1, forward strand.
TTTGATAAGATAAGATTCGGCATTGAAATAATGCGGATCTATATTAGTAGAAATGATTTCTTCGTCAAAAAGAGAGTTCGAATAAATCTTAAAATTTTCCTTTGGAACGTTCTCATGAGAAAACGACTCGTCATCTCTAGAGGTGAAATCGTTGTTAGAATCAAAGATAGGATTCGAGAAAGTCATAAAAGTCGGAGAAGATTCATCACAAACGGGCACATCACACTCACTTTCATTATTGGAAGTAACCTCGGACTCACTTAGGATTGGGACAAGGTTCTCAACACTAGACTTTATTACTTCGTCCGATTCTGTTTCCGGAATAGTGCTAAGATGCTCGTCCCCCATACTTAGAGAGTTATCGGGTTCCTCGGTTGGTAAGTCGGGTGTGATTGCTTTAGACGAATTCTCTAAATATTCCTTAAATTGAATAGAATACTCCTCATCATCGTCAATCATAGGAAAATTCCAATTTAGAGTAAAACTTTGAGCTGCCTGCTCCTCCTGCTCTTTCTGAACTGCTAGATTAGCCGCTTGCTCATTTTCAATACGCTTTTCTTCACGTTGTTTCAAACTTTCATTAATAGTTTGTGAATCATTCAAAAGTTGAAGTAGCAATTCCGGAAAACTCCATGATTTAATTTGCTTTTCGTCCCAATCTTGAATTAATTTGAGAATTCTTTCCTTAGCCAACAAGAATCTCATACTCATTTCTTCATAAGGAAAAATATTGCTATTAAAAAGGATTCGATTATTTTTTATTAGCTTTGCCATTTCTAGCAACATATCCTTATTCGATTTTTGAGGAAGTTGATGAGTGACGGAAAATTGCGGGGGTTGATATTGGTCAAAACCGAAAGAATTAGAATAATTGAAATTTTGGTTCATCGGTTGACACTGAAAAGTCGCATGAGGACCCCCGTAGTTTTCACAAACAAGATTTTGTTGTGAAAAATTTGGTGAAGTTAGTGGAAAATTATTATCGAAGTTTTGATCGAAACACGGGTTCTGATTGTAAACAAACGGAACTTGAGGTGGACAATCGTAACCATAATGAGCATCGTTTCCACATAACTCACAAATATTCGTCTCGTACTGGGGTTGTGGAGGGTAGTCGGAAAAATTGAGAGAATTTGGATTTGTATCATACTTACAATGAAAACAAATTCCTCCATAACGCATATTTCCACACCTTTCGCAATTACATTGTCGACAAATCAAACCGTCTAAAGGACCTCCACACCCGTAGCAACTAAGTTGGTAATATGACGTCATTAGAATTAAACAATATAAAGGATAAGAGGAAAGAATTAAACGGATTTGAGGTTACGGAGAATATTTTTGGATTTTTATGTATTTTTAAAACAAAGAGAAAATATTTTTGGGACCGATAAATCAAAGGTGCACGGTAGCTCTTTAGAGAAACGAACAAAACAGCGGAGGAGCTGGTAAGCGCAAGGCATTTTAAGAACCCTTCTCCTTTTGAGTCGAAGTTTTGGATCGACTCTCCTTAAACTTTTCTTATAGTTCGTATCCTAAAGGTGAGCCTTAACGACGATTAACAAACGGTTATTTTTAATAATAAAATAAAAGAAAATATGAATAGAAGTGTAAAATATTTTTGAATTTTTATGGTTTTTTTTATAAAGAGAAAATATTCACAATTGAAAACGATAACTTCACGAGGAAGGGTCTTCAAAACACTAATCTTCGAACGTAAACACGATAATCGCACAAACCTCCCCGGCAGCGGCGCCAAAAATTGATACGGCTCAAATTATATATACGTATAATATGAAAGTATAAGAGATTCACTATTAATCCTTGAGGACAAAGATTAAAAGCAAATTCTACACAAAATATCGTAACGTTTTAAACCCGGTAAATTTGTTCACCCGTCGTTTATATACCACCAAGAATTATGAATTGAGAACCCTGTTTTAAATTTGGACAATGATTTTAATGGTTATCAAAGATTTAAGAATTGATTATCCTATTTCTACAAATAAAAAACATATAAAACATATAAGGAAAAATAAACAACTAAGCAACTAACCATGAAAACAATAACGGGATTTAAAGAAAACGTAACAATTAAACAAGTAAACTAAAATTAAGACCTATGAAAGCAAATTTAATTCCTAAACCTAAAATATGATAAAAGAAAATTTTATAAAAAGAAGAATTTTTTTTTTGATTATTTTTCTATTTTTATGATTTTTTAAAGTTTCTAAACAAAATAAATGCAAGAAAAATACTAGACTATGATTTAAAAATCTAAGAAAAAAAATTTCTTAAAATGCAAGGAATGCAGGAAAATTATCAGCTCAGAATAAGCCTAATCGAATAAGCTTGGAAAAACGAAACAAGCACTCGGAGTGCTTATTTTATAAAAGAGCTCAAAAAGGGTTAAAAGAAATGGTTGTGCACCCTTGGACGTAAAAGTCCTAAGGGAGCAGTGGTATTGGTGTGGTGTGGTGTGGATAAGGGTTACGTTAGGTCGAGGTCAGGGGTTCGAGCCCTACCCACCCTTGATTTCCCTAATTTCCCTTTTTTTAATTTTTGCAAAAACTTTTTAAAACAAACTTGTAAAACAGCTTAAAATAAGCAACTTTAGTGAAAGCAACTTTTTTCAAAATCAAAAATAAGCTAGAAAACAGCTTCCTAATAAGACAGAAATGACTTAACTCTTTATTTGCTTTTTTCACAAAACTTAAGAAAACTAAAAGCTAGAATAAGCTCAAGCCTGAGCTAAATAAGCTATAACTACCTTTCTACTAACCTAACAAACAAGAATAAGCAAGATTTAAGCAAAATCAACAAGCCATAAGCTGTAAAACTTAATTAAGCACTTATACTAAAACTGCATACCAAACAGTCCTATAAGGCACTATTGAGCTTATTTTTAAGCAAGCAAACGGATCCTTATGGCAATAAGACTTATACCACTAGAAAGCCTGACCTTCTAACTATTTAGAACAGCTTTTGAAAACTATTTTGAAAATCAAATTCACAAAGAAAATGCTAATTGAAAAAGGGCTGTTTGCTCAGTAGGATCTGACTTTTGGTTTCATAAAAAAGACAAATACTAATTTGCAGACTAAAAAACAGATACTCCAAATAAGTTCTATAGACAAAATAAGCCCTAACCTATATTAAATCATACCTAATGAACTACTTGTGTTTTAAAACTAAACTCTCAACAATGTAAAATTTACCAATATACCCCTAGAACGCAATAAAATCCATAAAAGCTTAAATAATACTTGATTTAAATTTTAGAAATTATAAAAAATGCAACTTATGGCAATTATGAAATTATTTAAGATTAAAATACTTTACATTATGTAAAAGAAAAATAATTAAATATTTATTATATATACTATACCGAAATAAACGGTATATTTATTTTATAATATATTTACAAATTAAGTTAAATAAATTATGGATAATTACAAATAAATTATTGCAATTTTAAAATCAATTATTCACTTTTGGAAGCCCAAAAATTCAGCCTAATCCCCATTATAACTCTTTTATACGTTTTATTTTGTTTAAACTCTAAAAATAATATCACCGAAACCCTAAAAAAACAAAGAGGCGGCACAAAAGAATTTTTCCAGAATAGCAACAAATTTTCTAAGGTGTTTGAAGGTCAAGAGATCGTGGAAAAATAGGCAAAGATTGTTAAAAAGGCTGCGTTTTCGATCGTAGGAAGTTATTGGTTCGAAAAACAAATTCCGTAGTGTCAATAATTCCTAAAAACATCACCAAGGATCTCAAGGGTATTTATTGTATCTCATTTTCATCATATTTAATCGTTCTATGCTTAAGAAAAATTATCATGCATGTTATTTTTGTCGAAATAATTAAAACATGTTCGAAACCCTAATTTTTAGCTAGTTATGTAATCGGCATTTATAATATTTTTAAAATTTATTTTATATTTTTATAAGGTTGTTTATATCATATATGACTCAGAAAAATTGTTGGAAAAATTTAGAAAGGATTCGAATAATTATTTGGGGATTTTCTTTGTTTGCCGAATTCGAATAAAAGGAAAAAGGAAAGAAAATTGTTAAAATAATTAGGGTTAGGGTTTTGGCAAATTTTTCCAGGTGCTTTAATGCTAATGATGGAAAATAATTATGGTTTGTGATTGTGAAAAATAAAATAAAGGGTTTTGTATTAATTAGTTCTAGCCGAATTATGATTAAAAATATATAAAAGGACTTTGTTTGTAATTCTGAACTATTGGTCCTATCTTAGACATGTATTATATTTTAATATATTCTGTATAAAAATAAGTTGGGGGGAATAAAATGTCATATTGATATTATTATTGGATTTAAAAGGTTAATTAACTTATAATAAGTAATTAAAATTAATAATTAAAAATAGAGGGACTAAAATTTAAATTCTGAAAAGTATAAGGTTTGGTAGTATTTAAATGTATAAAGTATGAATGTTTGTCATATTTGAATCTATAAGGGCTTGTTTTGTAATTATGGATAATTAAAGATAAAGTTATATTAATTAAATAAACCAAAAGGACTAAATATGTAAGATTATGTAAAATAAGGGTTTGAACCTTGTAAATACAGAAAATAGGAGGTATAATCTGGAATAAAATGTGAAATCTTTTTGTATTTACACTTTTAACCCTGAAAATTGTTGACTTCTTTGCATATTAAACCCTAAAATATGGAAAGTTGTCATGTTTAACCCTAAACTTGAAAGGTTGACATGTTAAGTCCCTAAACTATTCAAAATACTTAATAGAATCTCAAATGATGAATATCACTAATTTTGGAAACTTACTAAAAATAGAAAGTGAAGAATACTAGTAATCTTAAGATCAAAACAAGAACAAGAGTGAGATGTGGGTTGTGATGTTAAAGAGAACTTGGATGTAAAATGGATAAATGTATTAATGAAATGTATGGAAAAATGGAACAACCAACCCCTCTCCAATGCTAGAAGAGGGTTTATATAGTAGATGATGGCCGGTCCATGGGCTATGATGGGCTTCCCATGGGCCTTGGGCCGGACTAGATTACTAATCTAATCATTACACTAACTACGAGCTAAGACTATTACAACTTGGAAGTGACCGATACTTTTTATGTTTCCAACAATCTCCCCCTAAGGGAGGTCACTCCATTTTACAAAACTTTAAGCCTAGCCTACTGTGCTTTGTCATTAGTCTTTAGTTCGTCCTTTTGACATTCTCATGTGAATATGTTGTAGTGATCATTGATTTCTAGATTGAGCTTGTTCCTTGAACTTGTATTTGATATTGTGATCTTGAGCAGCTTGAGATCGTCAACCAAGCATAATCTCTTCTCCATCTTGAAACTTTGCCATCTTGTGGATTTGTGATTTCTAAACTAACATGCTCATACCTTTCTTGAATGGTTGTCTTGAAAAACTTTAATGCTACGTCTTTCTTGAGATCCGTTAACTATAATACTTCGTCACTTCGAGAAAGACGTTCGTTATCAGAGTAGCGGAAGTCTTGAAATATGTATTTGAGCCTTTCATGAAGTCCTTATGTTTGTCTATCGGGTATGAGCATGTGGCTATGGATCTTGTGAGTCACTGGAATCAGGAACCTCCACCACCATCTTTAAATAGCCTGCATAAAAACAGTTAGCGATAAAGCGGGGGATGAATATGGCTTTGTCGTTCGCCCAGGTTTGGTTGGAGTAACCTTTAAATCCGTGAGGATCGACCTGTGATCAGATGTTTTTGACAAGATTTCCAGCTGTAGTATTGAATCTTTCTAACACATAAGTATTAGATTCATCGTACTCAGCATGTTCTCATTATCAGAATGTCTCAAAGCAGACAGCACGATAAGAGTGAACCAGTGAGTTACTATCTCACCGATTGATATAGAAAATCGATTTGAAAATCAATCGACGTGTCACTTGCTAAAGTGGTTTTGTGACACATCGAGAGTTTTAAGCAATTCAAAATTCTTTAACCGTTGATCCATAACCTGGAACAAGTTTGATTCATAAAGAATCGCACCATTGTTATCATCCACATTTCCTCTTAAGGAGTTAATTTGCTCTTTCAACCTGACAATGACTGTGTCTTTTGCTTGAGAGTGAGCTCTCAATTCACTTAATTCAAACAACTGAGTAAAACTTGGAGCATTTTGATTTAAAACACTGTTTTCTTGTTGAAAAATGATGTAATGTTTTTCAAGAGTCGTAAAACTCTTACAAAGTTTATCATAAGTTTCTTTATCAACAAAATCCTTTTTGTTGAGAAGC
>BQNB010080807.1:0-29819 GCA_026074375.1 Tanacetum coccineum
CTTTTTGCCCGATTCGGAACACCTAGAGCTATTATAAGCGATCGTGGGACCCATCTTTGTAATGATCAATTTTCTAAAGTAATGTCTAAGTATGGGGTCACTCATCGTCTTGCTACAGCTTATCACCCTTAAATGAGTGGTCAAGTGGAGGTGTCCAATCGTAGCTTGAAACGTATTCTTGAGAGGACGGTTGGAGAAAACCATGCTTCATGGTCAGACAAATTAGATGACGCTTTATGGGCATTCCATACCGCTTTTAAGACACCGATTGTTTGTACGCCTTACAAGTTAGTATATGGAAAGTCTTGCCATTTACCTATCGAGTTAGAGCATAAAGCATATTGGGCTTTGAAACATGCTAATTTCGATCTTAAAACCGAGGGTGATCATCGGAAGCTTCAACTTAATGAACTTAATGAGCTTCATGATCAAGCTTACGAGAATTCTTTAATATATAAAGAGAGGAAAAAGAAGCTTCACGACTCAAAGATCAAAAACCGCATTTTCAATGTTGGTGATCGAGTTTTACTCTTCAACTCTCGTCTAAAGATATTCTCGAGAAAGCTTAAAACTCGTTGGTCAGGACCTTTCTCCATCACCAAAGTTTTTCCGTACGGAACCATTGAGTTATCTCAACCCGATGGTCCAAACTTTAAGATGAATGGTCATCGTGTGAAGCATTACTTCGGAGGGGACTTACCACCCAAGGTAGTCCAGGATCTCCACACTTTCTCCAAGGACGAATGAATTCGGGGATCGAGTCAAGCTATGTGACTCGGTTACCAAAATTAAAGCGCTTCGTGGGAGGCACCCCATGCTTATCCTTCTTTCTTTCTTATTTCTATTGTGATGTGAGGAGGCTTGTACTCTTCTGATTCTTGTTGTTTGTGCTTGTGATTTTTTGTAGGATTGACCTAAAATTTTATGAAGACTCTCGTATTCGGTGTTTTATCCCGGTCCACTCGAGCTTCTTATCCTTTGCTTGCCATTAGTTTGGGGAAATCCGATATTCTAAGATTATTATCGACTAACATTTATCTTTTAGCATACTTGATAAACGGCTTGAGATTTTTGTGATGCTTTCTTCATGCTTGGATTATGCATTCGACTTTTTAAGTTCTAGTATGGGGTTTTAAGTCTTAGGCTATGAAACATTGAGGACAATGTTTAATTTTAGTATGGGGTAGTATATCTTCGATATGATCTTACCTACCTTTGCCGTTGTTCTCACGTACCCCGTTTTCCCACAAATATTTTAAATTTTTAAGTCTTAATATCTAGTTGATTGTTCACTTTAAAAAAAGAGTAGTTGAAATAGAAAATAGTTGACACGAATGTAGGCTTTTCGTTGGTGAGAATGAAAAGTAAATTTTGACCCGACCGGTTTTTATATCTTAGCTTTCTCTTTAACTATAGATAGATTGATTTTGCTAATCTTTTATACAAGGAGCTATAAAAGAAGTTAGCTTGAAAAGCAAGACTTTGCAAGTTCCCATAATTTGGATTTAAATATGCGAGATCATTTATTAGAGTTAAGATTGTTGTCAAGTCTATGTGACTTGTTTAAGTGACCAATCTTAATTATTAGGATAAGTATTCAAGAGTTTCTTTATTAAGAAATTTCTTTAAATTGTGAAAGCAACAAGTGATGATAGAGTAGAGTATAAGATTTGATGACTAACATAGAATAGTTGGATTTTTTAAGGCTTATAAGTGTTAATTGTGGCTTTTTGCTTCCTATCAGCATAATAAACGTTAATATAATGTTAATAATATAAAAGTTGCTTTAGGTTTTGCGATTCTTAGTTTCAATCACTTTGTATAGATATCCTTTGGAGATAGTGGTACACATGAGGTTTTGATCTGTGTTGTAGGGAAATAGACTCCTGGGACCATGGTGGCTAGCATACGATGTGGCATACCGATGTGGAAGTTGTTAAAAGACCACAGGACTTGAAATTTGGCTATAATAATAATAATTATGTAATAAATCAAAGCCGAAATAAGAATTCTAGATCATGGTCGGCTCGCATACCGATGTGACAGTCATTTAAAGGGTGGAGGTAATAATAATAATAAAACTGTAGGCTGATAAAAGTTTACTGCATCTTGCCGGCTCACAACCGATGTTGCAGCCTTCTAAAAGGTCAAGGAAATTACCGAGGTCGAATATGTTTGCTGCATCTTGCCGGCTCACAACCGATGTTGCAGCCTTCTAAAAGGTCGAGGAAATTACCGAGGTCGAAATATGTTTGCTGCATCTTGCCGGCTCACAACCGATGTTGCAGCCTTCTAAAGGACCGAGGTTTAATAATATTGCAATAATAATAAGTATAAAGCCAAATTTTGACTCCGGGGTTATCTAAATAAAGCCTCCGTCTCTGGACTCGTAGTTGAGTTGTTGCGGATGAAATAAAAAGGATAACCCCTAAATCATGCGAAATTAGAACCTTAATGTGGATTTTATTCTCACCATATCGTCTCTTTAGGAAAGGATTTCAAACTAATTGTGGTCTAAACTGGGCACCTTTATGATAATAAGGACATAATTTATTTGTCACTAATAATAAAAAACCCTTAGAGGAAATTAGGAATAATGGGAGCGAAAAGTTAAGTTTATACTTACACAATTAACATTTATGAGTAGTGTTAGCATCTAATCTTATATTTAACTGTGATTTTGTTTTAAGCTTAGCTTGGGGATTGTAAAAATCAAGGATGAAGAACTCCCGTTCTTAAAGCCTTTTAAATAATTTAATTTAATTTTTATTTTAGTTTTTTATCTATAAATAAATAAGTAATTAAAACAGGGGCGCTTTTGAAATAAATGATTTTTGAACATTCTTAATGGACCTTTTATGTTCTTGTTTGATTGTGAGGGGTCATAAGTTAAAAGGGGATTTAATTATTTATTTCCGGGCGTGTTTTATTTACATTGCGTGTGAGACCAATAATGGCTTAGTGTGTGGGAATTTTGATGTGTGCTAAAACACACATTATTTGTACCCCAGAAAATGCTAATAAACGGACTAAAACACTAAAATATGGATAAATATTATTTATATATTTTATTTAAATTATTATTAATATTATTAAAATACATTTTTTAAATTATTAAATTATTATAAATATTATATCATTTATTTTTTTATATAATAATATAATAAAATTTTATAATATATTAAAAATTTATTATTTATTATTTAAAAAAATAATTATTAATAATTATAAATATTTTTATTAAATATATATAATTATAAAAATATTGAATATAAATAATTATATTATTAATTTATATAATTATTTATTAATTATATTATATATTAATTAAAATATATATATATTTAATTTTATATTTATTTTTATATATAATATATTAATATTAATATTATTTATTAATCTATTATATTAAAATATACATTTTAAAACAAACCCACCAACCCCAAATTTTATATATTAAATTATATTTATATATATATATTAAATATTTTACCATAATAAAATTTATTATTTTAATAAAAATATAAACTTTTATTAATAATTTAAAATTAAAATTAGTCTAAATGGTACTTAAAATTGCTTAATTATATTTCAAATATGTTTGTTTGTGTTTTTATGTCTTGCAAGTCAAGGGTATGAAAATATTCAATTCGGTGTCTTTCAGTTTCAAGATTTGAAGACGTTTACGCGTTTTCATGTCTCAAGATACGCTTTAGTCGTTATATTTTTCCACCATGCCATTGGAAAGAGCACGAAAATTCGAGTCAAACGGTGCCTTCATCTTTTATTGGGTCGGCCCGACACCATTTAAAGCCCAAGACTGAATGTCCCTATAATAATACACGCAGGCCCAGCCCATGATTCAACTCGGCCCAACTTTTGAAGTGAATTATCCGGCCCAAGTAAAACTGAAGCCCAAAATCCATGTGGTTGCTTTGTTTTGATGCAAGTAATAGGATAGATGAGAGAGCAGACGAATCACTTCTTCATTCAATTTCTTTTTTTGTTTTTCTATTATTTTTATTTTACTTTTAGAGTAGGATAGATTAGAGAGCAGACGCACGACTTTCATATCTTATCTTTGCATTCTGTTATTTTTTATTAGAAAGTAGCTTGAAAGTGGCAGACAAGTGAGGATAGGGATTTACAAACGTTTTTTTTTTTTTTCTATCTTTATTTTTTTTAGTTATGTTTCGTGTTGAGTAGATGTAGTAGGTTTAGAGAATTCATAGAATAGGAGTAGAGCACCATATCTCTTATCTATTTTTTAGTTATGTTGGTCTTTTTTTAGCAACAGATTCGAAAAATTAAGAATTGTATTGAACGGTTTGATAATTTGAAGATTTATTTCCGGAATGATTGTTGGGTTATGATTCAAACATGTTGATGATTTTCGAGTTTTGGTTCTATTCATGTGTTATTTCGGTTAATGGGTATGTTGTTATGGTATAGTTTATAGATGAAGGTTTAAAGCTTATGGAGATTGGTATTTGGGTATTCACTATTATGTCGTCTCTCTCGTTATTAATCCGAATTTGGTGACTGCTAGTACGGGTTTCATCTTTTCCTTATCTCTTTATTTATCTATTTTTATATCTATTGCCATGTTTAGCTTAGTCATTATTATTGTTGCATTAGTAGTTGCTTTTAGCTTAGTTATAATGTTTAGCGAGTAGATTTGTGGTATGCTTGTTAAAGTGACGTGTATTGTGAGTTATGTGTGGATGAATAGTTATTGTTGTTTTATTATTTAGGGTTTTTAGATGTCCGGTGTGTGATTATTTTCGTTTGGCTTTTGCCGGAGTAGTGTAAAAATTCAAACATCAAATCTAGTAATTAATACTTTTATAAGATATCGTTTTCAAAAAAGACCAACGTCGTGAGAAAATAATATTTTTACGGGTGTTAATTCGTCATCATTTAAAGTAATTTGTACCAAAATAAAGGCTTGTTTTCAATATAAACCAACGTTGTGAGAAAACGGTTTTTAAACGGGTACCAATTCTTTATTATCTCTCTAATTCACACTTAAGGATCGATTCACCTCACTTGACAAGCATATTCTTTCATTTCCAGATCTTTGATGTTGAATTAAGTGGTCTAGACTTAATTTGTTCGTATTTTCGGTTAATTATGCTAGTACATTTGTTAGTACTAGTAGAAGAGTTATCATAGTTAGTACTGGTAGTACATTATAGTTAGTACTGGTTATGTAATAGTTAAGTCTGCTTATGTAGAAGTTAGATAAAGTTAGAGATATGCATGAGATATCTTAGGAAAAGGTATGCATGATCTTTGTACGCGTTTTGTAAAGCCCATTAGGGTTTCCTTAGTGTATAAAAGGAACCCTAGGTATAGTTAGTTGAGATAGATCAACATAGAACAACACCGATCAATAGAGATCAATTAGCAATCATAGTTTGTAACCTAGTAAGATCAAGTTAAATATTAATTCTCTTGTGTTTAATTAATACTGTTCTTCTTAGCATTGTTGGTTAGTTTCTTTTTTTTCAAGCCATTATCAATTAGTGTTTCAGTATTGTTTCTTTGGATATCTAAAGTAAAAACCCTTTTGCAAAGATAAAGGTTAAGATTCTATTCAGTAAGGGATCCAACAAGTGGTATCAGAGCTTGTATGGAAACTCTGAATAAGAAGAACTCCATTATTTGAAGCAGATCTGCAATCAAACCAGTAAGATGGCTGAACAAGACACTCCTCCACCAACTATCACAGCAATGAAAATCCCTATCATCAAAAGGGAGTATGAATTCTTTGGAGCTGAGAATCGACATATTAGCTGTCAACACAGACATAACCTATGGGATGTAATTGTCAATGGAGAATAGGAAGAAAAGAGGCTGCCATCAAGAGAAAATCTGTCCTCCTGTCCCAAAATGCCCAAACAACAGGCTTCCAACAAGGAATCAGGAAAGAGTTAAGAGCATCTTGCTTTTAGCAATACCTGATGAATACCTCCTTAAGTTTCATAATGTTCCAGATGCTAAATCTCTCTGGGCTTCAATCAAATCAAGGTTTAGAGGTAATGAAGAATCCAAAAAGATGCAGAAGTAATGTTTAAAATCAGTTTGAACACTTTACCACTGCATCAATGAAAGTCTGGTTAAGATTATGATAGGTTCAAAAACTCATATAGTCAATTGGAAGTTAATGGTGCTCCAGTATCAACGGAAGATATCAAACCAAAAGTTCCTAAGAAGTCTCCTCCTTCATGGAGTCAAATTGCCTTAATCATGAGAAATAAGCCAGACATAGACCAGGTTGATATTGATGATCTCTACAACAACCTTAGAGTCTATGAAGATGAGATGAAAAAGTCTTTAAGTTCCACATCTAATTCTTAGAGTCATAGGAAGATCATTAGATCTTTAAGAAACCAAGGGAAAAGATCTAATGATGATAATGGCAGGAGGAATGCAACAACAAATGAACCATCATCACAAGCACTGGTGGCTCAAGATGGTCTAGGAGGCTATGATTGGAGTAATGATTTTGATGAACCAGTTAATTATGCTTTAATGGCCATCTCCTCTTCAAGCTCATCAAGTTCTTCTGATAATGAGGTACAAAACTATTCTAAACAATGTCTTGAACCTTTTAAAACTCTTTAAAAGAATTATGATAGTGAAAGAGAAAAACATAGCAGAGCCAGACTAGAAATTCAGGGTTATGAATTAGCTTTAGAGTCTCTAGAATCTAGAATACTTAGACATGAAAAGAATGAACTGGCTTGGGGTGAAAAATATGAGTTTCAAAATTATGAGCTTAAATGCAGAGAATTAAAAATTGACAACCTTAAAATGGAACTAGAAAAAGTTGTAAAGGAAAGAGATGAGTTGAAAGTTAAGATAGAAAAATGGGAAGAATCATCCAAGGGTCTTAATAAATTACTCAACAGTCAAATGAGTGCTAAAGATAAAAATGGTTTAGGATATGGCACACAATTAGATGAAATAAGTAACAAGTCTGAAACTGATAGTGAGATTAGTATGAGTGTTTTTGAGGTCAGATCAAGTGATGAAGAGACCACACTAGCAAATGATAGGTTCTCCAAATTAGATGGGTATCATGCTATTCCCCCTCCTATAACAGGGAACTTCCTAACCCTAAGAGCTGATATATCATTTGCAAGTTTAGATGAATATGCCATTAGAAAAAAATAATTGAGTCAAAAACTGATACTAATAAATCTAAAACTAGTGAGACTGTAGTAAAACAAATAAAGTAAACATGGAAAAAACCTAAGTCAGTCCAGGAATCAGTTGTGCCTAAACAAAAGATTAACAGAGACAAAGTCATCATTGAGGATTGGTACTCAGATGTGTCTGAAGTAAACACAGTTAGTCCTGTTAAGACTAATGTGATTCAAACAGTTAAAACTGAAGTTGATAAAATTGGTCAAACTTCTCTGAATGAAGGTATTGATTTAAGAAAATAAAAGCTTTTTGTCTGTAAGAGTACTGACATTTTATCAAGATGTGATTTTTATGCCAAAAAGAGTCCAGAACCTAAGTTGAAAACTGTGGCCAATACTGGTCAAAGGGTGGTCAAACCAGTATGGGATAATGCTAAAAGGGTAAATCACCAAAAAATTTCAAACAAATACCCTCAAGCAAAAAGAACTTTTGTCCCATCAGGAGTACTAACCAGGACAGGTTTGGTTAATCCTGTTAGGCCAAATGGGAAAAGAGCAGTACATACTGTTAGTACTGCTAGGCCTATTAGTACTGCTAGGCCATTTGCCCCAAAAATAGCACAAACTGGTAGTGCTATTAGACCAATTTACCCAAGAATGGACAATGTAAGACCAAGAGCCTCATATTCACCAATCAAGAGGTCTTACTACACAAAACTAGCTTTTAGACCCAAAAACTTAAAACAAGATGTTAAAACTTCTGGGGTTAAAAATATGACTACTGCTGGGACAAGAGCAGTAGTTAATACTGGTAAGGGTAAGATGGATAATGCTCTTAAGAAGTCAAGGTGGGTTTGGAGGCCTAATAGTAATTTACTTAGACATGATTCTATAAGAAAAAAGGATTCTTTCATACTAAGAGTTTGTGTATGTTGGTCAAAAGGGATATCCAAGTCTGTGGTGACTTGGGTCCCTAAGAGATACTGATTTCTCTTACTTTTGTGCAGGGCAATCCAGAGATCTGTTTACAGGATCATGCAGTGGTGGATAGTGGTTGCTCTAGCCATATGACTGGCAACAAAGCTTATCTTTCAGACTATGAAGATTACAATGGAGGCTTTGTGGCTTTTGGAAGTGATCCCAAAGGAGGTAAAATAACAGGTAAAGGTAAAATCAAAACTGCTTATTTAGACTTTGATGATGTCTATTTTGTAGATGAACTTAAGTTTAACCTTTTCTCTGTCTCACAAATGTGTGACAAGAAAAATAGTGTCCTCTTTACTGACACTGAATGCCTCATCCTGTCTCCTAGCTTTAAGCTTCTTGATGAAAGTCAAGTTGTACTTAGAGCTCCTAGACAGAATGATGTGTACAGCTTGGATTTGAAGAACATTGTTCCTTCTGGAGGTATAACTTGTTTATATGCAAATGCAACATCAGATGAGTCTAAATTGTGGCACAGGAGATTAGGTCATGTGAATTTCAAAAATATAAACAAACTTGTTAAGGGACACCTAGTTATGGGCTAACTTCCAGTTTTTGTAATTTGACCATACTCGTGTTGCCTGAAGAAGGTGTAGAAAACTAGGCCTCCTGTAAGGCCAAGTTAGAAAGAACCATCAGAAAGCCCTTAGAACTACTTCACATGGATTTATTTGGACCTGTCTCAGTAGAAAGTATTAATAAGAAAAAGTACTATTTGGTTGTGACTGACGATTTCAGCAGATTTAGTTAGGTATTTTTATTAGCTTCTAAGGATGAAACAAATTAGATCCTTTATAAATTTATCACAGGCGTAGAAAACCAATTGAACCATAAAGTTAAAATCATTAGAAGTGATCATGGGACAGAATTTAAGAACCATGCTATGAATGTATTCTGTGCTAAGAAAGGGATAAAAAGGGAGTTTAGTGTGGCTAGAACTCCACAGCAAAATGGTGTTGTCAGAAAGATAAAAAAAAAAATAAAATAAAATAGGGACCCTAATTGAGGGCAGCTAGAACTATGTTAGCAGACTCACTTTTACCTATCCCATTTTGGGCAGAGGCAATTAATACTGCTTGCTATGTACTGAATATGGTATTAGTGACCAAACCTTAAAATAAGACACCTTATGAACTATTAATAGGTAAATCACCTAGTATTAGTTTTATGAGACCTTTTGGGTGCCCCTTGACTATTTTGAACACCTTAGATTCCTTGGGCAAATTTGATGGGAAATCTGATGAAGGTTATTTGCTTGGATACTCTACCTCTAGTAAAGCCTTCAAAGTATACAACAAAATGACTAAAAGGGTAGAAGAGAATCTGCACATCAATTTTCTTAAAGATCAACCAAATGTGGCAGGAACTAGTCCTAATTAGATGTTTGATCTTGATTTTCTCACCAATTCAATGAACTATATTCCTGTTAGTGTATAAAATCAAGTTAATGTGGATGCAGGTACACAAGACTCTTATGTTGCAGGTTCATCAGGAAAAGATATAGGACCTACTCAAGAATACATACTGCTTCCACTATAACCTCAAAGGACAAGGATTTCGGTAGAAGATGTTCCTCCAGCTGCATATGAAAAACCTTTTGAAAGTTCTCCTAAAGACAATGATATACAAGACTCAGAAGATGCTGCTAACAAGGAAAGTGAACAAGACTTGCAAGATGAACTTGAGATGATGGTTACTCAAGAATTGGCTGCTAAAGCTATGGATGATGTTTCAAGACAAGCCTTTGAAGAAGAAAAAAGGAGAATTGCATCTCAAAAGAAGGCAGCTCAAGCTACAAGTACTAACAAACTTAGTACTGATAGGCCATCTGTTAGTACTGATAGGCCATTTGTTAGTACTGATAGGTCTAACACACCATATGTTAGTGCTGCTAGTACTTCCACAGGTGCAAATGCTGGTGAATCATCATTTGTCTATCTTGGAGGAAAAATACCTATTGATGCATCTACTCTCCCTAATGCTGATTTACCCATTGATCCAAATATGCCTGACTTGGAAGATGCTTCTGATACTCTTCCAAATGATGGAATATTCAATGGAGCTTATGATGATGATGAAGATGTGGGTGCAGTGGCTGATTTCAACAACATGGATAACACCATTGCTGTCAGTCCTATTCCCACACTCAGAATTCATAAGGATCATCCAAAAGGACAAATTCTAGGAGATCCTACATCAGCAGTTCAAACAAGAGGGAAGATTCAAAAGGCTTCTTCAGCACAACAAGCCTTGGTAAGTTACATTCACAAACAGAACAGAACAAATCACAAGGATCATCAGAACTGTTTGTTTGCATGTTTTCTCTCTCAAGAAGAACCCAAGACTATATCACAAGCCTTACAAGATGAAAGCTGGGTTGAAGCAATGCAAGAGGAATTGCTTCAGTTCAAACTACAGAAGGTTTGGGTACTTGTTGATTTGCCATATGGGAAAAAGGTAATTGGCACAAAGTGGGTCTTCAGGAATAAGAGGGATGAGAGAAGTATTGTTGTGAAAAACAAAGCACGGCTTGTAGCACAAGGGTTTAGACAGGAGGAAGGTATAGATTATGATGAGGTTTTTGCACCTGTTGCCAGAATTGAGGCAATTAGGTTATTTTTAGCCTTTGCATCATACATGGGATTTACTGTCTACCAAATGGATGTTAAAAGTGCATTTCTCTATGGCACTATTGAAGAGGAGGTGTATGTCCATCAACCTCCAGGCTTTGTTGATCCTGCTCATCCAAACAAAGTCTATAAGGTGATCAAAGCTCTTTATGGTCTACATCAAGCTCCTAGAGCTTGGTATGAGACACTTTCTTCTTTTCTGATGGAAAATGGTTTCAGAAGAGGTACCATAGACAAAACATTGTTTATCAAGAAGAAAAAGAGTGACATTATGTTAGTCCAAGTGTATGTGGATGACATTATTTTTGGTTCTACAAAGAAGTCTATGTGTACAGAGTTTGAAGACTGTATGCACAAAAGATTCCAAATGAGCTCCATGGGTGAACTCACTTTCTTTTTGGGACTTCAAGTGAAGCAACAACCTGATGGAATCTTTATTAGTCAGGATAAGTATGTAGCTGACATCTTAAAGAAGTTTGATTTTTTATCCATCAGAGCTACTACTCCTATTGAGTCTAATAAGCCTCTGGTCAAGGATGAAGATGGTGTAGATGTAGATGTACACGTCTACAGATCTATGATTGGCTCTCTAATGTATTTGACTACATCAAGGCCAGACATCATGTTTGCTGTTTGTGCATGTGCTAGATTTCAAGTCACTCCAAAAGCTTCACACTTAAATGCAGTAAAAAGGATTTTTAGGTACCTCAAACATCAACCCAAATTGGGTTTATGGTATCCTAGGGATTCACTTTTTGAACTTGAAGCTTATTCAAACAGTGATTATGGAGGAGCCAGCCTTGACAGAAAATCAACAACAGGTGGATGTTAATTTCTTGGAAGAAGATTGATATCTTGGCAATGCAAGAAGCAAACTATTGTGGGAAATTCTACTACTGAGGCAGAATATGTTGCAGCTGCAAATTGTTGTGGGCAAGTATTATGGATACATAATCAGATGATGGATTATGGTTTTAATTTCATGAACACCAAAATTCATATTGATAATGAGAGCACTATAAGTGTTATCAAGAATCCTATTGTGTGAGAACTCGTATTTTCTGAAGGTAATATTTTATTCAGATTTATTGCTCGTTTCGTAAAATAATAGTTTTATATTATAAATAACAACAAGCCTCGCACCGCGAGGGTTCGGCTGTGGCGGCGACTAACCGAACCGAATCGGTGGCAAAACAAAAACCCCTTGTGGGCGTGTAAACCAATTCGAACAAAGAACAAATAAAAACTAAATCAATTAAAATGAAACTACTAAAACAACTCAACCATACAAATTATTATTAGATTTTAAGAAAACACTTACCTATCCAAACTCGGGGTTAACAAGAGTAAAGTGGCGGTTTCAAAGTGGCGGCTGAGTTGCATATCGTCGGTGAGTGGCGGATCTGGTGGTGCCGGACGCTGTGACGATTAGGGTTTAGTGGGTTTCCGGCGGATAGAGATGGATATCGGCGGTAGCAGTTGTCTGTTATGGGGTTGGGTTGGCGGACGGGGTTGGTGTCTGGTTGCAATGATGGGGAAAGTATGGGTGTGTAAGGAGTGGCGTCGGTGTGGTGTGGCTGGTGGCGTGGTGATGTTTGTGAGGGGTTCGGATGGTGAAGGCGAGTGATGGAGAGGATGGTGTTGATGGCGAGATGGTGGTGGCTATCATCGGGACTTCGCCGGAAAATTATTCTGGTGGCGGGAATTCGCCATGCCAGCGTCGGGAATTATGAGAGGGGAGAGGGGAGAGTTTAGTGTCATGTGTGTGTAATTTTATGAGGGAAATGAGGTAGGAAATGTATTTATATTTCAAAGTTTTTATTTTTAAAAAAATGTGGCAAGTCTTTCATAGTGTAAGGGTGAATTGTAATTTTTATCAGAGGGCTAAAGTGTAATTTTAGGAAGTTTTTTGTATAAATATTGGTTCGGTCTAGTTTGGGCGGAGTTAAACGGATTATGAATTATAAGACGAAATTGCCGCCATTGTTTTTCAAATTATTTTTCCTATAATAATGAGTATCGAACGACCTATATTTCAATAAATATTTTGTAACGTTTATTTTAAAATTGGTTTTATTATTGAGTAATAGTTTTAAACTTTGTCCGAAAAATAAATCTTAATTTAAATGTTCGCGTTTTCACAAACGTTTTTGAATAAAATGTAAAATAATTTATTAAATATTTTTATTAAATAAATTTTGATAAATAAATAAAATTTTATTAGTTCGTTCGGATACGCGTTTGTTCTCGTTTTAAGCCAGATAAATTTTGAAAATTAAAATTTATGATGAAAATCATGTAATAATTAATTATGATTTTTTTAATAAGTTTCGAAAATTATCGGTTTCAACGCCCTGGCAATTGGTTTTCTTTAATGACAATAAAAGGTCGAAAGGTCAAATGTCAAGTCAAACCCAGAAAGTCAAAGGGTAAAATAGTCATTTAAAGTTCTAAAAATTGATGGTTGTCACATTCTCCCCTCCTTTAGGAAGCGACGTCACGGCGCTTCATTCGTCCCAATTTTACTTGTAATGAGTGAAAGATGTCATTCTCGAATGAATTCACATGTTCTCTACATTAGGTTCACACCGACCCGGGCAGTGGAAGCTTTTTTTTAAAGCGAAAATCAATTCAAAAATCATCGGTGATCACACCGATCAAATCAAAACACATATCGATCAACGGGTCTCGCTAAAAGAGATCACGTCATTATAAAAATCGTCTGGAGTGAACATAACTCCATCAAAAGCATCACGACATTATTCAAAACAAGGCGCTTATCATTAAGCGTATACAATCACATAATTGCCACATGCTGACTATACCGTTCATAGCCTAAGCAAATTGAAAGAGAGCGCATTGAAGCGGTAATCACTCGGAGTATACATACTCTATTGAAAGCACTACGACATTAATCAAAACAAAGTACTTATCATTAAGCACATATAATCACATAACGACATGCTTGCTAAATAGCCAAGCCATGCCAAATCAACCAGTTCAATATACGTTAAATCATTGCTTGCTAAATTGGCCAGCCCATGATTAACAACATCCAATCTTCGACTTAATTCCGGCTAAATCTAGCCCAAGAAAAATTATTAAAGTTACAGGACGTTCACGGGCCTGAAAGCCATGGATGCATATCCAAAAGATTTTTATCATCGTAAGGTGCTCACACGCGGATCCCTTACCTTAACAATGGTCAACTGTTTGCCTTATTATTATCAAACCCTTGAGCATTCTTCACGGTGCTCCAGGCACGATCGTCACCGGCCCGGGTTCCACCCGTGGAATAAATCGAGCTCGCACACCAATCGCGACCGCTCCTACCCGACTCCGTCTCGTGTCTTTCAACGAGCGTCGAGGACCTTGTTAGTGTCTTCGACGGGGGGCTAAAATCAGGGTACGCGTTACCCTACGATATCGGACTTCATTAACAATGCGCCTCGAGCTCGACAACGTTCGATCCACTCGACTAATAACATATCACATAAACACATAACAAGAAAAAGTTTTGCACATAATTTTTTTTCAACTATGGCTATCCGCCGTTGACCATCGACGATCAATGAGGATCGAGTCAAGCGCAAGGACTCCTCAACTGAATAAACGGAGACGGCAAAAGGGATTGTCTTTTATCTGCTGCCACGAAGTCGGCAAATTCCAACTGTCCATCGCATACCGTTTTGTTCCCTATGGAGAATGATGACGGACGACATCACTATGATTTGGTAGGATCCGACCATTGTGCTTGGCTCTCACGCCGAAGCTCTCCTTTTGAAGCCATCCTTGTGTGACTTACGATGTATCGAGTCACTACTCTACGTTGGTATCGAGGTTTACAAGGCAGAATATGAACAAATCAAACACCTCGAATTCACAACTCGAGCTTGTGTAGGATTCATTCGTAACATTAGATGACCAAACACATACGTTTTGGGGGTAGAAGTTTTCTTAACGATTACAGTTTTATTCAACAAGGATAATTCACAGTTTGATGTAGAAGAAACTTTCCTCTACGGACGTTGATCGACATATCGAAAGAATGAAAGAAAGATGATGTAAGATACATTTGATGTAGGAGAAGTCTTCTTCATTAGCCTCGGAGTTACTCGTACTCGGCTTTCATCCACTTTGGCTGTCTTCTGATCTTGTTAAAATTTCTTCTCAGTGTCGGTATCAGATTTCTTGGTATTTCATCACCAACATGGTGATTTAGATGGGATCCACACGTTACACATGACACCCAAAAGTATTTTCCGGAATTATTCGGTCAGGTGATTTTCTAAGTCAACACCAACCGAAAGGAAAGATTTCAAGAACGCAAGAGAATTTTGAACTTGTTCATACGAACTCAAATCGAATAAGATTACTTGCGTAAGGATCCACCATTTGGAAGTGTTCTCACCAAACTTTATCCAAAACCACCAGTTTAAAGCGACGATTAATCCGACAAAGCGTGGATTTCCTGAATTATGCTAGTTAGCTGGGCTATGCTAATTGGGGATCCAAGCTGACGACAGCCGTCCTCGTCAAAAAGGAAAACTTTTCGATTATTACACACCACATATGATGATAAAAGTTTAGTGACCTTATCATTGTAAATTAAGTTAAATCATTTTGTTTTTTTTTTTTTATATTAACACAGAAATAGGAAAGAAATATTTATTTATTTATTTATTATTATTATTATTTTATTTATTTATTTTTTTATTTTATTTTATTTATTTTATTTTTTTTGAGAAACACGTCAACTATTGTTCATTCATTTTTGAGAAGCACATTTTTGCTTTGTCTTCTTATGAAAATCGACGCAATTTGGTATTTAGTGTGGATAAAACATATTATAAATTCTTTTGTATACTTTTTGGTATAAAATGTTCATAAAATCGATATTAAGGTGGTGCGGTGGGATCAAGGATCATAGCAAGAACAAGAAATAGTTATGGCAAAAGAATCAATGCAATCGAATAAGGTAAACGGGCGATATATTCGCTAACTGGAATTGTTCACCTAGTGAGTCTAGGGTATCTATCCAACGTGACTCGACCACGACCTATAATTGTGTCCCGTTATCATGAGAAATTAATTAAAAGTATGATCGACACGATATCGTACTTCGTAGCATTAGATTATATCTTATCTTATACTATTATGTTAAAAAGAATATAAGTTGATGCGATGAGATAAATCCACTTGCGCGTTCCTTCTAATTAATACCACTCTAAACTTATGCTAAAAGCGACCATATCAAGAAAGTTACTATTTTTAATAGGATGGTTATCTGGGTATACCGTAATGATATAATCACTTAGACTTTAATATCTCGACACTTGTGTCATATTTTATCTTTAAACATCCATTTCTTATATACCATTAAACGTATTGTAGTAAGAATAATGAGCGAGTTTATTAGTTTTTTAACTTATCCAACAAGATTCATAATTAGCTCAATTGACTTTTAAAAATTAACGTTTTTTGACTTTTTAATAAGTCTTTATGTATGTTTTTCTCCAAAACTGGACCCGTTATATTCCATTTTGAGACTCGGACTCTAAAGAGTTTTCAGGTAAAACATAATGTTATCGAACAACTTTTAGTTTTTAGTCTGAGATTTGAATCACTCTGTCAGAAAATGACATATATGCTCTTACAATTTTCTGTTGAAAAATATTTATTTTATTTCTTTAAGGAGATGTAAAAATTTGACGTCATTTTTGGACCCATTTATTAAGTGGATATTACAATTAAAAACAAGTCTCGCCGGCCCAAAGTAAAATGACATTCCGAACAACCTTGCGTGTTTTGCGCCGAAGGTAGCTTTAAAACTGGCTCGAAACGTGCCTCGAATAGCTCTTTAAAAATTTTGTAGCTTTTATATTAATTATTTCATGTGTTGGTAATATTTATACTTAAAGTATATATTCCGATGTTGTTCCAGTTTCTAAGTTACAATGAGTGTTTAAGAGCTTCATTTTATATCAATACATTTGCAAAAATAAACTTGTTGATCTTATTTTTAAATAAAAATAGCTTTAACATAATATCGGGCTTGAAAATACGGTTTAAATTTTCTCGCTCAAGCCGACGTGTTACAAAACGCGCCAAAAGTTTATTTTGCATCCAAAAATCAATTCATATCATGTTTAAACTTACTTACTACACGATTGTGAAATCGGTTTATTTTTCCCAACTAACACTTTTAGTCTAATACTACGCAAGTTCTCGACGGATTTCATCACAAGCCTTTATCAATAACGAATTAAATCGCGAAAACATAGATTATACTAGTAATAGGATTTACTCACCATGATATACCAAGCAAGATCGAAGAAGAAATAGTTTTCTCCTGGTTAATTGTTCTCATCCTGTGTGTGCTATTTGATTCCTTAATCGCGGCCCGAACGAAACACATACAAAAATATAACCAAGCGTCAAATCTATATATATTGAAATGTATTATAATATATATATATCTATATATAAATATATATATATATAATTTTATATATTATATATATATATATATATATTATATATTGCACATATACGATAATTTAATCAAATCATATCTTAATGGTGACCACTATTACATTAATATCAATAGTACAACGCGAATATACGCGGTTGTTTTGTAACGATATTCGAACGGCCATAAAAAAAAAAAAAAAAAAAAAAAAAAAAAAAAAAAAAAAAAAAAAAAAAAAAAAAAAAAAAAAAAAAAAAACAAAAAAAAAAAAAAAAAAAAAAAAAAAAAAAAAAAAAAATAAAAAAAAAAAAAATAAAAAAAAAAAAACAAAAAAAAAAAAAGAAAAAAAAAAAAAAATAATAATAAATTAAAAAAAAAAAAAAAAAAAAACAGAAAAAAAAGTAAAAAAAAAAAAAAAAAAAAAAAAAAAAAAAAAAAAAAAAAAAAAAAAAAAAAAAAAAAAAAAAAAAAAAAAAAAAAAAAAGCAAAAAAAAAAAAACAAAAAAAAAAAAAAAAAAAAAAAAAAAAAAAAAAAAAAAAAAAAAAAAAAAAAAAAAAAAAAAAAAAAAAAAAAAAAAAAAACCCCCCCAAAAAAAAAAAAAAAAAAAAAAAAAAAAAAAAAAAAAAAAAAAAAAAAAAAAAAGAAAAAAAAAAAAAAAAAAAAAAAAAAAAAAATAAAAAAACATAAAAAAAAAAAAAAAAAAAAAAAAAAAAAAAAAAAAAAAAA
The DNA here is from genome assembly GCA_026074375.1 of Tanacetum coccineum. Taxonomy (NCBI): domain Eukaryota; kingdom Viridiplantae; phylum Streptophyta; class Magnoliopsida; order Asterales; family Asteraceae; genus Tanacetum; species Tanacetum coccineum. The sequence continues at coordinate 17,968 of BQNB010080807.1, forward strand.
AAAAAAAAAAAAACAAAAAAAAAATAAAAACCCCCCCAAAAAAAAAAAAAAAAAAAAAAAACAAAAAAAAAAAAAAAAAAGAAAAAAAAAAAAAAAAAAAAAAAAAAAAAAAAATAAAAAAAAAAAAAATAAAAAAAAAAAAAAAAAAAAAAAAAAAAAAAAAAATAAAAAAAAAAAAAAAACCCCCCCCCCCCCCCCCCCCCCCCCCCCCCCCCCCCCCCCTCCCACAAAAAGGCCATATGCATACATAGCTGGTGCCGAGTAGACCTACGGATATAGAGTATATATATACTCATACATATATATTTACTTTTTTCACCAACTCCAACCCACCCCCCCCCCCCCCCCCCCCCCCCCTCCGCACCTTCGGTCTAAAGCTATACAAACAAAGGCTTAGCAACAAGCACATAAAATAAAGATCGGGAAGGATTGGCGCGCGCGGATATCGGACATCGGTGAACGACTCGTGAATTTTTTTTTGAAAACAGTCATAGTTCACCGGTTTTGAAAAACTGACCTAGTTCGCCCTATGACTCAGTGCTCTAATACTCAATCTGTAACATCCTCATAATTTACAAGCCAAGCAGGATCAACCTTGGGGTGTAGTCATATATAAGCCTCACGTGTCACTGGTAAACACATTCAATTTTTATTAAAAAGATCAGAAGTTAACAATTGGTCCCAATTAAATTTATAACAACTCATTTAAAAATAATCCCAACCATGTTTAAGTTTCTATAAAAGAAATATTTTTATCATATGTGCAAAGTTCACCAACAAGTCCACGTCCTTCGAATATCCGATTCCATCCCATCCAAGCTAGACAAGCATATATACCTGAGATAACATGCCCTAAAAAGTCACTCTGGAAAACGTTGAGTGAATTCATAGAGTTTATAAACAATACAAGTATAGCCAAAACTATTAGATATAGAACAATACAACAACGATGTTAGAAGCCACGAATTCCGAACGTTAACTGTTGCAAACCCGGGTGATAACTACTCCCAGTACTAAAGACAATATGTCTCCGTATGCCTCCTATAAGGTACACATGCCTGACAGGTCGTTTAGGCCAAAATATAGATATATTATTCTTGCCATTAGCGTCCCCGGCGTTAGCGGTGATTGACGGTTCATGACAGGAAGGGCCACAACAATGCATCTTTAGCAACGTTCACATAATAAAATACCTGTGTTTCGATTTTCTAAAACAGCTGTATCTCACTAGGGGTTTTCAAAACATAAAAAGAGTTAAAGGCATGAGGCTATGAACTCACCTTGCCTCGATTAGGATATAATCGAATAATTAATAAACCAAAGTTTTTTAGCGTCAGTGACATATCTTTTCGCATCCGCGAGTTTGCAATTTACTCTTAACGGTTATGACCCACTAGTTTAGGATGTTGTATATGGGTTTTCTGATGGATAGTTACATCAATGTGACATGTTGATAATGGATTTAGGTTTTTATGTTTTATGAGTTTGGTGGTTGGTTAAATAAGATAAATCAAAAAAGTAAAAACAAAGTATGTAATAGATTCTTTATATATCACATAAGAAAATGAACAATTTATATAGTTTATATGTTGAATTATATAATAAATATAAACATTCAAAAGTTAAATGCAAAACATGCAATATATTAAGTATATATTACATATGAAGGACAAGAAAACAATATATATTACGTAGTCCAGCGGGGGGACATTAGACAAGAATATGTAAATAGACGAAGTCGAAGAACGAGTTAAAGTATGTAATATATATATATATATATAATATAATATATATATATATATATATATATATACTATATATATATATATATCATATATATCTATTTTATATGCTAATTATATATCTTCATATTGTAAAATAAGACAAGTATATAAAACGCTGGCGAGTATTTATTATATAAGAAAAATATAATATAAGGAAACATGAGAAAAATATAGATTAATCAACATAATTTGACACCGGTCAGAAGTCGCAAAATCGAAAATAAATAAAGTTATTACATTCTTAAAAAGTAAATACACGTTTTAAAGTCTTGAATGGCATTTTAAAAGTCTTTTAACATAGAGTTATTATTGTCCTTTTAGTAGGGATTTATTAAATAATACTTTAATATTTATGTATTTCGTTTTCTTGACGGCGTTTTAGTTTTAAAATAGTTATCTCGCTTGTAAAAATAGTAGTCTTCCAGCATCTTACTTGTGTTATTGTTATTAATTATCAATGTAATAGAAATATAAAGATTATACTTTGTTTTTTTCGGATTTTAATATAGTAAAAGTTCTAAACGAAAAATGCTAAGTATATAAGGTTTTATAAATTTCGGCTTGATAAACTTGCCATTTATCAACGTTTTCCATGTATCTTAAATACTATTCATTTATATTTTTCATCAATCAATATCAACAATATTTTCGAACCTCTCATAATTAATACTTTGTCATCAAATGTACATAAAATGCTTTAAGTATAAGCTCTAAACACAAACGCTCCGTATTAGGGTACACGCTATCCTATAACGCCACCCGTAGGGGCTTGCCTGAACAGCCAAAACAATGCCCCCTATGGTCTTATGTCCTAAACCAAACACCCCTGTTTGGGTTTTATTAACACCAATAGCGCACCATAATGGGTTGCTGGTTTCGTTAACCCAAACGCCACCCTTATAGGGCTGATCGCGGTGGGGCATAACCCAAAATGACACCCTTATAGGGCACTACTGTCTAACCCAAACGCACCCTTATAGGGCTGTTGTTAACCCAAACACCCCTGCTGGGCTATTAAACGCAGTACCAAACACCCCTGTTTGGCTGCAAAACCACAGAAACAAATTGCCACTTATTGGACCTATGTTACGCGGTATTAAACGCACCATTATGGGCCCTCAATCGCAGTAAGAAGAAGAAACAAACACTCCTTTTATGCGTACCTGCCTTTCGAGCCGAGTTATCAAAATAACAACAAGCCCCGCACCGTGAGGGTGACGGCTGTTCGCATTGCGGTGGCGCCGACTAACCGAAACGACAGCGATGGCCGAAAACGAACACCCCTTAGTGGGCGGTACTTAATCCTATTCGAAAAATATGAACAAATGAAAACGAAATCATTTAATAGGAAACTACTTAAACAATTGCTTCCATTATTATTTAGGTATGTGTTTTGTTATGAAATCAGGTAAACAATCCAAACTCGGGGTTAACAAGAGTAAAGTGGCGGTTTCAAAGTGGCGGCTGAGATGGTTGCATGTCGTCGGTTGGTGAGTGGCCGGAATATTCAGAGTGGCTGCCACCAAACTGATGACGATTAGGGTTAGTGGGTGGTACGGCTGGCTGGAGATGCGAAACGGCGGTGGTGTGCCAATGTGGCTGTTATCAGGGTCGTGGGTTGGCGGACGGGCGTTAGGTGTCAGTTGCAATGATGGGATGGTGTCTTAAGGCAAGGGGCGTCCGGTATGTGGTGTGGACATTGGTTGGTCGTGGTTGATGGGTTGTGAGGGGTTCGGATGCGTGATAGGTGTAACACCCCCTAATTGGGTCGCGGGAATAAGGGTCCGGGGGGAGTGTGTTACTTCTAAGATGAATAACACAAGATAATATAGAACGACTCTAAAAGCCGTTTAAAACTGATACATTGGAGTTAATAAAGTATGTGTTAAAAAGCCCGAAGCTTTACTTGTTTACTGGTTTTTATTTCAAAGATTTCCATACCCATACCAGATATATTAATTGTATGCGACTAAATCTTTAATGAATGACTTCAAAATATAACCACCAATGATCCTTCCGCACCCTCGTGCTTAACTGACCCTCCTGGGAAAAACATTGCCATTTAAATAGTCAACATAAAGTTGGTGTTTATTAATAGGTTTATGTAAATTCGTATATGCCCAGGTCCGCAAGACCCAAGAACTTTCCCAGTGATAATGCCCCAACAGATGCAGAGACATCACAAAATGCAATTGTGTTTTGCCTCTAGTCTCATGACACCGGAGCTCAACTAATTGCAATACAATATATAAATATTGCCTACATTGCCCGTGATGATTTGTGTTCAACCCGTAACATTTCCAGTATTAATATGATATACGTTCGTTTCCAGTGATAGCCTAGTCACACCCGAACGGTGAGAGCGTCAATCACAATCGATCTATATATAATATTCACGCCTCACATTCCAGTAATTGACAGTTCATTGATTCATGTAGGCTTAGTGGGTTATCGCTACTTTAGGCAAAACGCTTAATCATGATAAAATGTACCCTGCGTCCATCCAATTTGTTAAAACAAAGCATGTTTTCTCATCCAAAAACTTGTTAAATCAATAATTTGTATATATCATTGGGGCTATGAACTCACCTTGAGTGAGTAAATGATAATAAATACTATCCCAAGTAAATACGCGTCAGTAACGCCCAGAATGCCAACCCTAGATACATTATAGGTCGAAAATCAGTATTCACTGTACATGGTATAACAACTACCATATATATTACTATATCAGTTATCATCGTACTATCGTTCGGGCCTATCATTACATTAAGGAAGGTCATGACATGACCGATTTACGAGGAGTTGGACACTTAAATCGTAAAATCCAACAACTCGTCAATACGCCATCCCGAAGAAGCTCATTATGAAATTCCCTAGTATTATAGCAATTCGATAAATAATAACACTATATAATTCTATATTGCTTTTCTCCTATTAATCGGGGAAGTGAAATCGTAATTATAAAGTAAAAATGTTTAATAATTACGCATTTATGTATAATGGACCATAACTTTGCGTTTAATGTCACTGTTTCTCGGTTGTTCTTACGCCCTACGCTTTCGTATTAAGACGATGTGATCATATAATCACATGTTAGGGTTTTAAGATTCTGTGCATGAATAGATGCTTTTACTGTAATACAGATATAAAAAATCGTTTTTATACTTGTACATTAACGTAAAACCGTTTTAGTCGTATCTTATTCGTTATTAGCCTCCGTTTTTGCGATTCTTTTGAACACGTTCTGTAATTGAAAGTTTCTATCATATTATTGATGTTTACAATGCATACAGTTTCTGCACATAAATAAATAGTAACTTTTTATAAAATTTGTTTATTTAAAGCTATTTAGCGTCGTACTATATACTCATAATAACGAGGATGCTATCTTCTTCGTTAATTAATCGTTTTGAGAGTTTCTTATCATTTTGGAATCCTTATGAGATGTACTATCTTTATAAAACATAATATGGCTGCTTTCAAAATCGAACCAAAATAGAAAGTTTGAGGTTTTGTGATTTAGACATGTTTTAAGCTTGATTTTTGTACCATTAAGCTTCAACACCTTATTACAACTACTACCAACCATTTTTAGCTTATGCTTTTTACATATATAAAGTCCATTAGAATCAGACTACTTACTCTAGTGGACTTCAAGTTAACAGGTTATAACTACCATTCTTCACTTGTAACTCATAAGTGAACATTAGAAACCTAACTTTATATATATACTTGTTTTACTTAATACAACATGTTAAACACTTATTAGATCCCTTTTAAAATCAGTATTATCATCCATGGACATGTAAATTACAATTCATAAAAAAAAAAACATTATTCATAAATATATATCCTTTTTAGCATCTTCAAAAGTACCCTAAATGGTGATTTAGCTCCCCTAAATATAACATCATGCAACACATAAAATCTTAGTTATGAAATGATTAAGCTTTTAAATAACCTTGTCGTGGGATATGAGTTAGAGAAAAGAATAACAATCACACCCTTGTGATTAACAACCTTGGCTTGAAAATATAAGGTGAAAACCCTAATATCTTGTTAAAACCTCTTCAAAGCTTAACCAACCCTTAAAATCTTCTTAGAATACCTTAAGTATGATGTGTAAACACTAATATGGTGAAATAAAATCAAGCTATGGATTTTGTTTGTTAAGGTTTTTGAGCCGTGGCTATAAGAGAAGGAAATGGGAGAGTTTGATTGATTTTACACCTTGGAAATGTGATATGTGTGTGATACTTGCTAGCTAAGGCCTTTTATACAAGCCAAGGACTTCAAGGAAGGTTCCTAGGGCAAGTGGTCAAGTGCTTACAAAGGTGTAAGACTTGGTTCCCTAGGAAAATATCTATCCTTGATATTTAGGGCAAAATTCATGCACTTAGATATTTCTTTGGTCCTATCCCTAAAAATTCGGCCACATACATATATATAAGATGATATTTTGATTATTTTGAGTATTGGGTATAATCGTGGGTATTTGTTTAAGGTAGATTAGATTTTGGTGCTTACGGAAATGCCGATCGTTTTTATCGTGAATGAAACGTAAGCCATTTTACGTAACCATAAAAATAAGATGAACAAAGTTTGATAATTATCTCATAATAATCATTTAAATACTTGCTTGTAATGTAAAACGTTTAATCGTTTAATGCCCGTTTACATTGAATGATCATTTTTAGTTTACGCGATTTAGCTTAACGATTACGATTTAAGAGCAAACGCGTAAAACCCTAAAAATAAATTGTGAATTACATGATGTCGTACAATGACCTAAAACACGAGGTGTTATAGTCTTCCCCCGTTAAATGAGCCTTGTCCTCAAGGCTTATCACACGGCACTTGACGACGCCTGACTAGTCTTGGTGGAAAAGGTTGTGGATATTTCTTCATGAATTGATCTTCACTGATTCCAATGTAAACTCAGGGGCACTCGCTTAGAGTTCCCATCGAACTTGACAATTTGGGACTCGGCTTGCCTCAAATTGTTTGATACTTCGCGATCCATGATTTCGACAGGCTCTTCAACAAAATGAAGTTGTCATCCACTTGGAGTCATTCCAATGAAAACGAGTTTGGATCGTCAGAATAACATTTCTTCAAGTTGGATACATGAAACGTATTGTGGACCCTGCTCAGCTCTTGAGGAAGCTCAAGCTTGTAAGCAATGGCTCCAACCTTTTTCAACACTTTGAAAGGTCCGACATATCTGGTAGGTTTAAATTCCCACGTTTGCAAAACGTTTACGACCCTCTTTCCAAGGACGAACCTTAGCATAACTTTATCTCCAAACTTGAAATTCCATCGCGTTTATGCTTTAGTCACGGTAGCTCTTTTGTCTGACTCGCGAGCGGGTTGAATCCTTTGTTTGATCTAGATGATCCTCTCGTTGATTGTTTCTTGCAACTTATTAGGACCAGTGAGTTAAACTTGTCCAACCTCGGCCAAATCACACGGGTGAAGGACACTTTTCTACCATAAAGTGACTTCAATCGGTGCACCTTAATGCCTAGCCCTGTTAACTGTTTATTGTATGAAAACTCGACTAATGGAGCCAAATGTTTAACCCAACAATTTCCAAAGACGATTACGCAAAGCCGTAGCATTCTCGAGAGTTTGGGATGGTTCTCTCGCTTTTGTCCGCTCGGTTTGCGGTATGATATATGCAGTACTCATATTAAACTTGTACCCAAAGCCTTCTGAAGTGACCATCCATAAATTTGATGCGAATCGAGGGTCACTATCATATATATAATTGGACAGGTTATTCCATGCCTTCGTGACTACCTTCCTTTAGGTACATTCTCCACCAAGTTTATCCATAGCGATCCGTGATTAAAGTGAAGAATACTAACGTATCCGTTTGTACTTAAATAACCCAATTAACCTTTGTACCTAAAATAACCCAATTAAACCCAAAACAGACCAAAAATGGCAAAAATATGCTTGTATTTGTGTTTTGTGTGTGCAGGTACGGATATATCAAAAATCACAAGAAAACAGTCAAAAACGGGCAAGCACGGACACGAGAATCAGAAGAGTACAAAGCCGAAGCCAGAAAAGTCAAGCCTCAGTCAAAATCAGCCAAGAAAAGTCAAAGTCAGTCAAAGATGGTCAAACTAAGTCAAACACAAAAGGACAAATCCTCAAAATATTTCACTTTGGTCCCTCAACTCTCACAAAAGTCCAAAAATGTCCCCTCCTCCCTTATTGGGCCCAGGAAAGCTTAATGGGCCTCTATAAACCTAGGAAACCCTATCCGGATCCCAAAAGCCCAATTCATAAGCCCATTACTAGCCCACTTCCCTTTTAAATAAACCACAAGGGCTAAACTTGCAATTTTCGAAAGTTATTTATAACTAGAAAAGAGAAAGGAAAGAGAGGGGCTAGAAGTGCAATTTCCTCAAACTATAACTGAAATAACTGTCAAAAAATGGGCGCCATTTCCATTTACTATTCACCCGTCGTCCCATCTTTACCCAAGCTGTAAAATCAAAGGGCAAACGTAAATCAAGGGGTTAGATGGTCAATTCATGAGCTCGTTAACACTAAGGAGGGGTCATATCAGTCAAATCAAGGATTACTTAAGCTCTCACTCAAGCTCTTGACACGTCATCAATGGAAGAAGCACAAGTATATGTGGGTTTTTGTACTAAATCGCTCAGTAAAGAAGCACAAGTGAGCCTCAAACGGATTGCCACGTTGGCAATCCGTGTGAGGTCACTTATTGATCCAACGGCTCAAATCTTTTATCCAATGATTATGACAATGAGTGGTGAAGATTGAAGGATTGAAGAGCAAGGCAAGGCATCCTAGAAGCTTCTCTCAGCACCTATAAATAGGCCCTCACCTCTCACACACACACTATCTAAGTTTTTAGTAGCTTTTAGTTTAGCTTAATTTCGTATTTTTTTGTAATTTTTTAAATGTTTTGTAACTTCCTTTTTAAGTAAATGTAATCAGTATCTTTTATTAATGAGATTCAGTTTAAAATTTCTTTAAATTTCACTTTTAAGCTCTCATTTATTAAGCTATTGTTACTAATAAGCCTCAATAAGCTCTATTCAGCTCTCATAAGTCTTTAAGCTTATGATTTGAGCTTAACTCAATCTTAATCTTACTTGAATCAAATTACCAGCTAAAATTACCTTAACTTGTGGATAAAAGCTTTTGGAAGGGGGGCTTAAAATGGATGAGCTCCCAAGGACTTTAACTAGCTTATTCTCATGAATAAGCTAGAGCTTGTAGCTGATAATTGAGTTGTGCTTCTGTTTAGCTGAAGCTAAAGTAAGTTTTCATTTACATTCTCATGTCCTTTAAGATTTAGTTCAATATTAGTTCATTAGTTAGATCTGCTTATTTGCTTATTCTATCTGCTATTTGTGCTTATTGTTATTTCATTGTGCTTATTAGTTAGTAATCTACACCTGTTTTTAGCTTAATAGTTATAAATCTTAGTTGCCTTCATTTCTATCTTAAAAAGCTTTAAAAAAACCCAAAAATAGTAGAAAATAGAGTGAATCTTTGATTATTGCTTATTTAGTTGTTTAATCATGTTTATTAAGTTAGTTATAAGTTAGATTTCATCTGGTATTCAAGTCTTTTTAATTAGTTTTCAACTCATAAGCTCTTTTGAATCTGTCCTTAGTATTAAGGGGTGTTTGGATTAAGGGATTTTTATCATTAAAAGTCTTTAGAAATTTGTGTTATCAATGTGGACAGTTGAGTTTTCTTAGATTATCAAGTTTTAAACAAGTTTTGAAGTATAGTTTTAATTTTAAATCATTTAGGGTCTAATATCATAGTTTCAGCACCAGGGGAATTTCTCTTTGATTTTCACTTGTGCAAAATTTGATCTAAGCTTTAAAAGGTTTAGATCTTGCTTGCTCTTGTTTTAAACACTCTAAGAGAATGTGTTTAGTGCAGTAGAGACCTTTAGGTAACCTGCACTATTGGTTGAGTTTGTGTCAAGTGCACCAGTACTAACAAGTAGTTAGTACTGCTGTGTTTTTACACTAGCAGTAGTAACCTCAGTTACTACTGCTGTTTTCTTGGCTTAATTTAGATTAGTAATTTTAGGATTTAGCTTATCAAATTTAGTAGGACTTGAGTTTTAATATAGTTTAATATAGATTGAGCCTTAGGTTTCATTTTTTAGCTTAATCTCTTAGTTAAATTTGCTTTCAAAAGTCATCAAAAATCTCAAAAACTACAAAAACAGTAGTAACTTAGATTAGTCTTTAATTTTAGAAACTTAGCTTATAGTAGCTGTTTAAATGATTTGAATTCATTGCTTAGCAATAGATTTTTAAGTTCTCATAAGCTCAGTNGAAGGACAAAACCACGAGCACGAGAGGCTTCATAATCCGGGGCAATCCTGGACATACAACAAAAACCATAAAACACGAGAAAGGAAGAGGCGAGCCTCCTCACAACACACTTATTCATTACTATTATTATAAATATATTAGGATAAGCATGGGTTGCCACCCACGAAGTGCTTGTTTATTAAAGAGTCACTAAGCTTGACTCGTCCCCGAATTTAGTTGTCTATAGGGAAGGTTTGGAGACCCGAGACAACCATGGGTGGTATGTCCCCTCCAAAGTAATGTTTGAGTCTATGACCATTTACCTTGAAGTTTGGCCTGTCGGTTTGAGATAACTCGACGGTGCCATAAGGGAATACTTGGGTAACGGTGAATGGTCCAGTACAGCGGGTCTTAAGCTTGCCCGAGAAAATATTTAATCAAGAATTGAAGAGGAGGACTTGATCACCAACGTTGAAAACGCGGTTCTTGATCTTGGAGTCATGGATCCTCTTTGTTTTCTCTTTGTAGATCAAAGAGTTCTCATAGGCCTGATCACGAAGTTTATTTAATTCATTCATTTGAACTTTCTGGTGATCACCTGCGGTCACAAGGTCATAATTGCAATGCTTTAAGGCCCAATAGGCCTTATGCTTGAGTTCGATAGGACGATGACAAGCCTTTTCGTACACTAGCTTAAAAGCGGTACGGAAGGCCCACAAGGCGTCATCCAACTTATCAGACCATGAAGCATGGTGTTCGCCTACGGTCCTTTCCAGAATGCGTTTCAAACCATGATTTAAAACCTCAACTTGCCCACTTGTTTATGGGTGATACGATGTGGAGAGACGGCGAGTAACTCCGTATTTAAGCATGACCTTTGCAAACTGGTCATTGCAAAAATAAGTACCGCGATCACTAATGATAGCACCAGGGGTTCCAAATCGGACGAAGAGAGATTTTAAAAATTTGCAAACAACTCGGGCGTCATTGGTGGGGAGCGCTTTCGCTTCAACCCATTTCGACAAGTAATCGACGGCCACGAGTATATACTTGTTCCCTCTTGAAGACGGGAACGGGCCCATAAAGTCGATGCCCCACACATCAAAGATCTCGCAAACTTGAATTGTATTTTGGGGCATTTCATCTTTTTACGAGATTTTGCCTTGGCGTTGACAAGCGTTACACCGTGTGACCAAGTCATGGGCATCTCGTTAAATAGTCGGCCAATAAAATCCAGAATCAAAGACTTTTTTAGCGGTGTAGTTGGCACCATGATGTCCCCCGATGGGTCCATTATGACAAGCCGTGAGGATATCAATGGCTTCTTGGCTGTGAACACATCGTTTAATTACTTAATCCGCACCAATTCTAAACAAGTAGGGGTCGTCCCAAAAATAATGCTTCACATCTTTGAAGAATTATTTCTTTTGTTGGGACGACATCCCTTTCATAATAAAATTCCCCGCATGGTAGTTTGCAATGTCGGCAAACCATGAGGTACTAGAATCACCACGAAAGGTAACCATACCAAGAGTATCGAGAGGAAATGTTTCGATAATTTCCTTGTTTTTGAGAACATCTTGGTGGGGATTTTCTAGTCTTGATAAGTGGTCGGTCACGAGATTCTCCGCTGCTTTTTTATCATGAATAATGACATTAAATTCTTGGAGTAGGAGAATCCACCGGAGCAATCTCGGCTTAGCATCTTGCTTGGCAAGAAGATATTTGAGAGCCGAGTGGT
>BQNB010080808.1:2904-27241 GCA_026074375.1 Tanacetum coccineum
CATTTATAAAACCTCATTACGAAACCAACCAGTTATGAAACCTCATCAAAAACAGTTTTCGAAAGCTCTATGAAAGTAGTTACTAAAACCACTTTTTTGAAACTATAACCGTTACTTTCGTAAATTTACTTTCGGTAACCAACTTTCTGAAACTAATTTTCCGTAAGCATTTCTTTTCGTTCCGTAACTGGTTTGAAAACGGTTTCCGAAACCTTTCCAGTTGCTTGTTTCTTGAAATATTCAATGAAGTAAATTGTCAAAAGCTGTTAAGCACGTGATTAGGTAGAAAAATATATTGTTTGGACTATTTGACTTGTACAACTGTTAAGCACGTGAATATGTGTAAGCGAGACTATTTTTGGACTGTTTATGAACAGATATGGACTAAATTTGGACTTATACAAACTGTTATGGACTGATATAGACTGATTTAGACATAAAAAGTACTCGATGAATAGTTAAGTACAATACGAAACCTTAATAATCCAAATCTGATCAAATAAGCACATTGAATAAGCTACAAAAACACATCACGAATCACCGTCTGGCTTTTAATTTCTAGTCCTTGTGTTTTAGTCTATATGTCAACTAATGTAATTTACATAATGTCACCACATTTATCATTCCTAACAAAAGCTAAACCACTAACATGCTCAACATTGGTAATTGTAATGGAGTCATGAGAAATCTTACCTTCACCATTGACCTTGCCCTTTAGGTTGCTCCCAAATAAGATATGTCCACCATCATACTCCTTGTACGTAGTAAACAATCTTCTATTCCCTGTCATGTGTTTAGTGCAACCACCTATTTACAATCTAATCATTCGGTCGTAGATCACATTTGACGCAAACCTACAAGTAAATATGAATTCAAGGTCTTGGTACCTATTTTTTCTTAGGTCCGTTGTGGTTAGCAAATATGGTGCCCAAGTTAACCATTCTTGGGTCTTGAAGTAATGCACATAGTTTATATAGGCCATACCTCAAGAATGTGAACCAAGGATTATTTTGAAAATCATGTTGGTTTTGAAAGTTTGGTCTAACGGTTCGAGGTGTTTTTAGTCTCGAGTATATAGAATTGGGTTAGAAGTTTTCTCTTTTTTGGAAGGTGTTATGTTAATAAGATGAAGACCATTGATTATTATAAAAGTTTCTTCCTTCCGAAGATTTTTTATTTTGAAAAGAACGTCTTCGGTTATATGAGTTAGGAGGTCTCATATTAGGAGTGGGTAATAAAGGTCTATGGTCGAATCGAGTTTGAGTGTATCCAAGTCCATTACGTGGGATAATATCCTTGATTTGTGATTTCAACTCTTGTAATGAATGTTTCGGTACCTCGAGTTCTTGTAAAACAAGTTTGAGGATCAACGGGTTTAACAACATCATTAAACGAAATCCCATTTTTATTAGCTTGGTGGCGTGCTGGCGCGTCAAAGGCTGATTTTACAGGAGTTTTGTTTTGTCCCTCATTTACAAATGTTATTGGTTTACTTTAGGTTTACGGAAGTGTTTTTCTCATTTTTAGAAAATTCATGACCTTCCTTATCTTGGGATAATTTTTGACGACTTAACATATCGTCCAAAACAATATAAATTTTCTTGAATTTTAAAAAGTTCAATGCTTCATTTTGAAGTCTAGAAACGTTACACTTTAAAGAGTCAGCCTCATGAGTGAGTATATCACACTTTTCACAAGGTTTAATGGTATGTGCTTAATTACACATACTTTTTACCTAATAAAACGACCCCAAATGAAAAAAAAATGGACATAAAATGCCAAATATATGCTTGTTTTGTGTTATTTACTGTGGAGGTATCGGATATTCAGAAAAAGGACAAAAACAAAGCAAAACGGACAAAGAAGCCAGAGTCAAAGTCAAAAAGTCAAAGTCAAAGACGAGGCCGAAAATGAAGAAATCTTAAATGGACCAAGCCGCACCCCATTTAATGGGCCGGGTCAGCCCATTAAGACTTTATCTAAAAGTATTACAATATAAATAAGCCCAAATCTCTTTTAAATCACACCCGGCCCAAAACAATTAATATAAGCCCAAACTCGTAACACCGTTAGCCTATAAACCCTTCTAACCCTGTTTTCACAATTAGTCCTTAAGGACTTTCGCTGCTAGTCCCTGACTTATTACACCGTTAGTCCCTATCACCTAACGCCCGTTACCCTTTTATACCTCTTACCCTTAACACCCTTAACCCCCGTTACCCCCAAAACTTATAAACCTTTTCCCGCCACCACTATTCACCCATCCCTGTCCTACCTTGCACCACGACAAAACAACATCACACCCCAAAAACCTCAACCCCACTCACAAGAAGCCAATTCCACCTTGGCAATCCCCTATAACCTCATTCGTTTATGGGACAGAGACAAAAATCAAGGGCTCAGATTTCACTACTTGGTGACCAAGAAAAAATGGATGGCTATGATGATGGTTTCATTCTCCTCACACAAAAAACACAACAAGCACACCTAGAAGCTTGAATTCGGCTATTTATATGGAGCTTATTTCTTCATAAAGGGATATCTAGGAGTAGAAATAGTTTAGGAGTAGTGTAGTCTTGTCTTTTAAATTTTTACAGCTTATTTGTCTTTACTTATTGTATTTTTAAAATTTCAAGCCTTGTAATCTTTTTTAAGTTAATGAAAATTTCAATTTTTGTGTTTATACAAATCTGTCTCTTTCAATCTTTATGCATTTAAGCTTATTCATGTTTACAAGTCATTTCTATAAGCTCTTATAAGCTTTTAGAACCTGTTTTACTCATATAAGCTTTTCCAATAGCTTTTGTGAGTTTTCTGTGTCATTGGAATCAAGAATTCTGATTTTAGCTTATGGATGATAAGCCTATAATGGAAGGGCTTATGGGTTTGTAGCAGCTTGTAGACAAGCTCTAAGAGCACTTATATGTCCTTGTTTGAGCACAGGACAAGGTACTTTTCTTTTACTTCACTACTTAGCTTATTTTCATGTCAGCTTATCAAACTGCTTATCTGCTTATTCCTGCTGCTTAATTGAGCTTAATCTAGCTTAATATGTCTTATATTTCTAGTATTCATCATCAGAATCAGTTTGGTTTGAATTTTCATTAAAACTGCCTATTTTTAGTTTACCTAGCTTATTAGTATAGCTTATCATTTAGTGCTGAATTTTCCTTAGTTTTTGCTATTTTGTCTTTAAAAGTCATAATGCTTAATCTGTTTTAGTATTTTAGAGCTTAATTTGGTACAATTCAGCTTAAAATAGAAATTTCAATATTTAAAGGGGTGTTTGGGGTAAGAGTTCAAAATGGGTCAAAAATGGTGTAAACTGTTTTAGGTGTTTAATTCAGATTTCATAAGCTCCAAACAAGTCTTATTAGTAGTTTTAATAAGTTTTGATTAAGTATGGTTAAGTTTTCTAGTTGTTTTATTTAAACCTAAAATCTGTCATTTTCAAAAGTGTTCTAAGTGCTTATTTGCGTAAGTTATGTTTAAGGAATGGGTGGTGTACTCATAATGTGTCTTAATTGAATCTTTGCACTTAAGTTTTTGAAGCTTAGATTCAGTAAAGCCTTTTCAGTCATTTTAGATCAAATCAGTTAAGTATGCTAGTTAATAGTTTGTTTTTAAAAAGTCTTGAATTGCAGAGTCAATTGTGGTTTAATTACATTGGTTGAATTTAGCTTAATTTAGCTTATTACAGTCTGTGCTTAATCAGTTTATGTTTTTTTTAGGTTGTCAAATTAGTTTTACAGTCATAATTTTAAGTGTCATAGAGTCTTATTATGCCAAAAAAGCCAAAAACAAAAGTAGGGTAACTGTCTATTTCATAAGTCCTTATCCAATTTGCTTACTTCCAGCTTATTCTTGTTATTTGGGTCTATTTCTAAATCTGTTTTCAATTTTTAGCTTATTCTTAATGCTTAACAGTCCTTTAAAATTAGCTTAAAAGTAGTAGTTTGAGTCCTTTTTATCTATTTTTAAGTTAACTGTTTTAATGATTTTTCTGCTTCTTCAGCTTATTTGCTTTGCTTATTTCCAGTCATATGTGCTTATTAAGTTTAGTGTTAGGTCTATTTTTAGCTTATTTGTCTTTTACTTGCTTATTGAGTCCAAAAAGCCAAAATAAGTTTAGTTTAGTTTCCTTTTAGTCTTAAGTTGTAATCTGTGGTTTTCAAGAGCCTTTTCCTAGCTTATTGTTGAGTTTTAGAATTAAGTCCCTTCATTAATATTGCTTATTTTTGCTTATTCTTTAATTGTCTTAAAAAGAAAAAAAATTGTTTTGCAAAAAGAGATGGGCATAAGACTCGAACCTGTGACCTCTCCTTTCATACACCAACACCTTAGCACACAACACAACACCAACTGCCCTAGGGTCTTTTTCAGTTATAACTCCACATTACTTTTTATTTATACTCATTTTAGCTCATTAAGCCTAACAACCCATTTTAGCTTATTTATGGCTTATTTCAATAAGCTGTTTTCTCCATTTTATTTTTTCTAGATTTAGCATTATTCAAATTACTTTTCCTGAATTTTTCATAATTTTCCAAATTAGTTTAATTTTTTTAATTAATTTTTTCTATTAAAACTGTTTTTAATTCATATTAAATAAAATAAAAATCAGAAAATTATAGTTATTTTTTCTAAAATTTTCTTTTATCATTTAGGACTGTTAAAAAATTAAATTTGCATTTGTAGGGCTAAAATTTGATGATTTAGGTTTTAGGTCGCGTTTTTACATTCCCGTTAACGTTTTTAAATTCGTAATTGCTTTCGTTTTTAGTTTAGCTTGCCCTATAATTGATTTTTCCCGTAGAATTAGAAAACCAAACCAAATTTGTGATTATTCAAGCATTGTCCCATAAACCGATTCTCGATTCTCAATTAACACCTCGTCGGGAAACGAACCAGGAAGGTTTTTTGGGATTTTGCTTTGGTTAAAAGCAATTTTCCTTTTAAAAGCCTTACGGAATTCTCTCACTCTCTTCTTAATTGATTTTTTGGGAATTATCCCTATATATATTTATATTATATATTTATTATATATTATATTTATATATATTAAAGGGTATAATTTTAAGAATCAATTATTGGCGTCGCTGCCGGGGAGGTCGTGTTACGAATATCGAGTTGAAGTTTGTTGTGCCTTGAAGATCCTTCCTCGTGAAGTTATTGCTTTTCGTTTGTGAATATTTTCTTTTATTATCAAGTAATCATTGTAAATATTTTCTTCTATTATATAAATATAAAAATACAAAAATATTTTATTTTCTCGATTTTTGTGAATATATTATCAAATAATCACAAATACTTTTCCTAAAGTATTTGAAATACCAAAAAAAATTGAAAAAACCAACAAAAGAAACCGTGATGTCAATTGTCAAATCGGCTCACCTTTAGATTACAAACTATTAGAGAGGTTTAAGGAGGGTTGATCCAACGATCTTCGACCCGAAAGGAAAAGGTTTGTAATACGCTTCGCGCTGACCCGTTCCTCCGCTTCTTTGTAAGTAATTTAGAGAGCTACCGTGCACCTTTGATTTATCGTTCCCAAAAATATTTTCTCTTGTTTAAAATACATAAAAATCCAAAAAAATATTCTTCTTAACCCATTTTGTTTAATTCTTCTCTTTACCCCTCTTTAATTCTATCATCATGTATGGTTTTAAAGAATGTTCGTCTTGTGGAGCTTTGCATAATAGAGGACATTGTTGTTCAAATGTGAGTTTCGTAGACAATTTTGTTCGTGATCCTAATCCGATTTCTTATGATGAAACCCCCGACTCGTCTAAACAACCCCCACGTAATTGTTCCAAGTGTGGAGGTCCGTTTGGTGGTCTATATTATCGACAATGTACTTGTGAGCGGTGTAGAAGAATTTATACGGATGAAGTTTGTGCTTTATGCTGTTATGAAGTTGAAAAACCATTCGTTAATGATTCAAATCTAAATTCTTTCAATGATTCTCCAAACTTTTTCAACCACCCTCCACAACCCCAGATGAAGTCTAGTGAGTTATGTGGAAACAATGCTCATTATGGTTACGATTGTCCACCTCAAGTCCCGCTTGTCTATGAGCCGGAACCGTGTTACAATCAAAACTTTGACAATAATTTTCCACAAACTTCACCAAGTCTTCCACAATATCTTTGTTGTACCCGTTGTGGGGGTCCTCATGAGACTTTTCAATGTGATCAATTGATCTTCGATGAGCCTTGTTGTGAAAACTGCGGGGGACCTCATATGAGTTTTCAGTGTCAACCAATGAATCAAAATTTCTATAATTCTAATTCTTCCGGTTTTGACCAATTTCAACCCCCGCAGTATCCTGTCAATTTTCAACCTCCTGAGGAAAGTATCCATGAATTTTTTGTAAAACACGCTCAAGAAATGATAACTACGGTGCAATCCGCTGTGGGAATAGTGATTCAACAACATGAGCAGGCAGTTCAGAAAAAGAAGGAGGAGCAGGCAGCTTTTACTCCATATTGGAAGTTTCCTATTTTTGACGACGATGATGATGAGTATACTATTCAGTATAAGGAATATTTAGAGAATTCGTCTAATGCAATCACACCCGACTTATCAACCGAGGAGCCTGATAACTCTCTAAGTATGGGGGACGAGCATCTTGACACTATTTTGGAAACGGAATCAGACGAAGTAATACAGTCTAGTGTTGAGGACCTTGTCCCAATCCCAAGTGAGTTCGAGGGTATTTTCGATAATATGTGTGATGTGCCTTTTTGTGATAAAAATCTCTTTGATGCCGAGTCTAATCTTATGTAATCTTTGCTTAATCGAGATACTTCGATTGATTATTCTCCTAAGATTGACTCTCTTCTCGAGGAGTTCACTGGTGAACTCGCTCCTATCAATCCAATTCCCTCGGGAATTCATCCTGAAGAAGATATTCATCTAATTGAGCAATTATTACATGATGATACTTCAAGTGATGACAATTCTTATGAGGACATCGATTACGTTGAGGCATCACCTCCTGATTCTGGGCTCGTCAGCTTAGAGGAGGTGATGGACGATATACTTCGTGATAAATTATTGAATATCTATCTTCTTATTGCTAAGATCGAATCTTTGAATGACATCCCTACTCCTGATTGCGTGCTCAAGTCTCCTTCCACCTTTCCTATCCCTGTTGAGGATAGTGACTCTTTCTTTAATAAGTCTGATACTTCTCTCTCTTATTCGGATAATTCTTTACTCGAATTCGAGACTTTTAGCGATCATACGGAAAAGACGAGTAGTGGCAGTACCACTACTCATGCTGATAACTCTCTTCTCGAGTATGATTCGTTTCTCTTTGAGACTGAGACCGATCAGGACGAGTTGACTAGCGTTGTTATGGAAGATATTTTGGGAGAACCTCGCGTGCCTAATGTGTTGCCTACCTATCCCACCCTTTATCTGGATTCAGACTTCGCTCCTTCTAATGATTCTCTCGAGCCCGATCTTGTAGTTTCTTTTCCTTCCGGAACTAGAAACAAGATTTTCGATCCAGGGATATTCATTGAAGTCCAATCTAAGAGATTTCTATCACCGCATAAATTTTCTATCTCATTCATCTGTGATCCCCTTTCTACAGTTTTTGACACTTTGCTCCCATTTTTGTCCGAAAATGAGGAAAAAGTTTTCAATCCTGGTAGTCTTTCTTCTAATGAGGAAAAATCTCCTCATCTCTTATCCCATCGGGGCTTTAATCCT
This sequence comes from Tanacetum coccineum, assembly GCA_026074375.1. Lineage (NCBI taxonomy): Eukaryota > Viridiplantae > Streptophyta > Magnoliopsida > Asterales > Asteraceae > Tanacetum > Tanacetum coccineum. The sequence continues at coordinate 10,627 of BQNB010080808.1, forward strand.
TTAAAGATCATTTCTGATTTTTCTGAAAGCCCGATGATGATTTTTGGAGGGGGCATTCCTATCTTGGATGTTCCGTTTCTCCATTTCTATCCTTCTTGACCAACTCAAGTATCGGGGATCGAGTCAGGATCAAGACTCGGTTAACAAAAATAAGCGCTTCGTGGGTGGCAACCCATGCTTATCCTTATATAATTATATAGTAGTAATGAATAAGTATGTTGTGAGGAGGCTTGCCTTTTCCATTTTCTCGTGTTTCATGTTTTGTGTTGTATGTCCAGGATTACCCCAGATTTTGAAGCCTCTCGTGCTCGTGGTTTTATCCTTCGTTCACTCGAACTTCAATCCTTTGCATAAGTATAGGAATCCAATATCCAATCTTATCGACTAACGTTTATCTTTGAGCACACTTAATAAACGGTTGTAGATTTACGTAGAGATCATTCTTAAAACATTGAGGACAATGTTCAATTCTAGTATGGGGGATCTATCGATTTGATTGTGCCTGCAGTCGTTGTTTTCACGTAATCCCGTTTTTACCACCAAATTTTAAAAAATATTGTGATTTTATGCAAAAATTAAAAAATTCCAAAAATAAAATAAGTGTTTTGTCACAATTTTTGACTTTCCTGCTGGGTAGAATAAGAATAAATTTTGACTCGATCGAGCGTGTTGAGCTCTAGCTTGCTCCTTAACTTTTAGACTAAGCATTCGCGGATCTTTTTATTAAAGATTTTAAATTTGCGAAGAACGAGAAATGATAGAGTTAATTATGAGTTAGATGCTAAACAAGGATTAGTTGGAAATCTTAAGAGCTCATAAGTGTAGTTTGTGGCTTTTAATTAAACTTAAATCGATAATTTTTGAATTTGAAGCTTTATTAATGTAGTCGACAACATTAATTTATTTAGTCTTAGTTCAAATTTATACTTAAATTTTCTAAAAAGAAATTTTCTCTATATCATGGTAATATAAAAAACAATGATGAGTAATAATTATAAACTGTGGGCTGATAAAAGTTTGCTGCATCTTGCCGGCTCACAACCGATGTTGCAGCCTTCTAAAGAAGGCCAATAGTGAGAATAATAATCCAAGACTGATAAAAGTTTGCTGCATCTTGCCGGCTCATAACCGATGTTGCAGCCTTCTAAAAGGTCGAGGATTTCCTTTGTTAAAAGTATAATTATGATAAGTGTGATATATGTGATTTAATAAATATAGGGAAAATCTCTTTTTCTTAAATTCAAATATGCTTTTGAACTAAGACTAATTAGTTTTAAGATTGTGGTTTTTCTAAATGAATTATTTTATTAACAGGAAGCCTAAGAGTTTTTAAAACCAAAGGTCCATGAAATTCGATACTATTCTCTGTAGGGTGTCAAAAGCCTGGTCACCTAAGCCGGTCTCGGCTGGGATGTGCCGAGAAGAAAGCCGCTACATGGAATGATCTCGCCTTCAAAATCATAATTCTTGGGTGGAACGTGAAGCGATAGAAATATTGCAATTTTCATAAAAAGGTTGATCCATGGTTGAAATTTGAAATTAGCACACTCACATAATATATAATAATTGTCGGGAGTGAAAAGTTTCACAAGATACAAATATGAGTAGTGTTAGCATCTTAACTTGTTTTTGACGATGATTTCATTTTTAAGCTTGGTTTAGGGCAGGTGAAAAGTTAAGGACGATGAATTTATCCTTTTTGGGCATTTTAGGATTGAAATGCATCTTATTCCGTGACCTTAAAGTTATGAAAATAATGAAAGTCCAAACATTCTAGTTAGTTGCTTAAAAAGAAAAAAAATGAGAAAAAAGGGAAAAATAAAAAAATATGTGTGGTAATAAGTGTAAATATTTAAAAATGGTCGAAACGGGGATTTTCAAAACTAGTGATTCTTTTATTCCCTTTGATGAACACTTAGCTACTTTTTGAGGTAATTAATCAATAGGGATTGAGATTCTTGGCTTTCTAAAGTGTTTACTTATGGCATTGCGTGAGGACACGACAATATCTTAGTATGGGGTATTTTGGTATGTGCTTAATTACACATACTTTTTGCCTATAAAAACATGCCTAAAATGACCAAAATATACAAAAAATACATTGTATTTGTGTGTTTTGTGATTTATGATTGTGCAGGTAACGGATATTCACTAAAGGACAAAAATCAAGCCAAAACGGACAAAATCGAGCACGTGAATGGAAAAGCGTGAAAAAGTCAAAGTCAAAGTCAACCCAAAAAGTCAAAGCCGAAGCCAAAACTAACAAAATACTTAATGGGCCAACCCGCACCCATCTAATGGGTCGGGTCAGCCCATTAAGATATTTATACTAAGGCTTAATAAGCCTTAAACCATCTAAACCCATTTTATTTTAAAACCGGCCCAATCCTAAGCCCAACAACACTTAACCATACATCCTGTTTCCCTTTACATAGTTTGTCCCTAAAGTTTTACACCGTTAGTCCTTAGGGACTAACAATTTTAGTCCCTCAACCTAACCCCGTTACCCTTAAACCATTAACCCCGTTATCCCAAAACCCAATCAAACAAACCAAACCCTTTTTCCGGCCAACACTATTCACCCATCGTTTTCCCTCTTTTTCTCTGCAAATTGACAAACAAAGATCACACCCCCCCTCCTAAACCCCACCCCAGATAAAAATAAAGCCACCTTGGCAATCCCTTAGAATTTTATTGGACGAAGGCAATCAAGGGCTATAATGGGTTTAAAGAAGCACAAACTAGAGATCAAGGGCTTGGATTCAATGGCTTGGGAAACACTCTTAAACCTCTCACAAAAGAAACACAAAAAGAAGACCTAGAACTCTCTTATTCGTACTATAAATAGGCCATTAGGGCAGCCAATATAGTATCTATTTTTTTTAAGTAGTAATTTAGTTTAGCTTATTGTATTTTACAGCTTTTAAATCACTTTATTGTACTTTCCTTTCAAGCATTGTAATCTTTTAATGTTTAATGAAAATTTCAGTTTTTAAGGTTTTATGTTAACTTGTTTTACTCTTATGCTTTTTATGTTAAAAATTGTTTCCAAGCCAAATTTTTATATGCTCTTTAAGTTCTTATAAGCCACTGAGTTTTCTGTTTTATACACTCAAAAAAATGATGGTTTAAGCTTTTGGATGATAACCTAAAAATGGAAAGGTTTATGTTTTTACTAGCTTGTTTTAAAAACAACTAGGCTGTTATAACGCTATGAGCCTGTTATCTGTTTAACAAGGGCTTTGAAAAGTTTTTCATTTTTATAATTTTAGCTTATTTACTGTTCATTTGCTTATTTATGCTTATTCTGACTTATTAATGTTTCTATCTGTCTTATTTTAGTTTAATGAGTTTAGTTCGTAGTTATAATAGATTAAATAGAATTTGTCCTTTAAAATAGTCAAATTAGCTTATTATTTTAGCTTAATACTCTGAGCTTTCTCCCCTAGGTTTTTAGCTTAATTCTTCATTACTTAGTCTTCATTTGTTTCATATTAATAAGCTTTTGATGTTGTCTTTCTTAAAAATAGCTTTTTAGTTTTTAAAAGGGTGTTTGGCACAAACAGTTAAAACTGCTTGTGCTATTTTTGGTCATTAGTTGTGTTTGATTAAGCTCACATTAAGCTTTAAGTTTAGTTTTAGTGAAGTTTAAATTTAGTTCTCTTAAGCTTGTAGTCTGTTTTATAAGTGACTTAAATTTGCCATTTTTAGAGTTTCCTAAAAAGCTTAATTAGGCTAAATCCTTTAATATGCAAATAAGGTGTTGTTTTTATGTTTTAATTAGTTCTGTTTTGAAAGTATTCTATCTTGGTTAAGTTCATTTTAAAACCAATTGTCAAATGGTCAAATGAATCTAAGTTTTCAATATTGATTGTGCAGAAAAGTTAAGGGTAATTTCTAGCTTAATAAAGGATAGTATTTGTAGGAATTAGCTTATTGGAGATTGGGCTAAATCTGTTTTCAGTTTTCAGTGTGTCATTTTAGCTTTAGAGTCTTATTTTTAGCTTAAAAAGTGTCATCTCATTTCAAAAGATCTTAATAAGAAGTAGCATCTGTCACTTTTCCAAGTTCTTTTTTTAGCTTATTTTAAAAAATATCTTCTTAATTCCTGTTTTATGTGTTATTTGGATGTCAAACTTATTCTGTTTTCAGTCTCCAACTTATTTCAAAGTGCTTATTAGGTTTTAATTTTAGCTTAAAGTTAGTCATTTTCTATTTTAAACGGATTGTTGCTGTCAATTTGCTGTAGCTGAGAATGACTTTTAAGCTCATTCGTTGGTTTAAAACTATCCCCCCCCCAATTTGCTTAATAGGTCAAGTAATTTAAATAAGGTTTATATTTAAGCTTATTTGATTTTATTTTGCGTATCAATCTAAAAAGGAAAACAGTTTAGCTTTTAAAATCTCCTAGTTAAATATAGCTAATCTGTTATCTTTAGGCCTTTTCATAGTTTTCTTGCTTAATCTCTTAGCTTATTTTCATTCATTTGTGCTTATTAGGTTAGCTTAGGGTCTGTTTTTTAGCTTATTTGATTTCAGTTGCTTATTTAGTCCAAAAAATCTAAAAACATGTTTTAGCTTAATGACACTTGGCTTAATACCTAAACTGCCATTTTGTTTATACATAATCTAGCTTATTAATAAGTTCTGTTAAAAGTGTCTTTATTAAAGTTGCTTATTTTTAGCTTAAGTTTAGTTTTTAAAAAGAAAATTTTCAAAAAAATGTGTTTTCAAAAAGAGGGGTCACAAGGGTCGAACCTGTGACCTCCCCTTTACATACTTAGCACCTCAACACAACACACAAACACCAACTAACCTGGGGACTTTTTCATTTAACCTTTGCACTATTAATTATTTAACCCTTTTTTGCAGTTTAACCTTTCAGCCCCATTTTGCTTATTTACAGCTTATTTAGATAAGCTGTGTGAACCCTTTTATTTTTCATAGGATTAGCATTGTTCAAAGGTCTTTTCATAACTTTTTTAAAATTTTCCAAATTAGTTTAGTATTTTTAATCTTTTAATTAGAGTAAAACTGTTTTTAATTCATAATAAACAATTTAAAAGTCGAGCATCATTACAAGCATAAGCACTTCTAATGTCTACATGATGAGAATTATTACATGACAACAAGTCTTTGCGAGAATATTACTTAACATCTTTGTTCAATTTTGAATTACTAACAGAAGACAAATCATCACAAGAAGTATTAGACGACCCTTTCTTCTTCCAAATAACACCGTTATGCTTAGGTCTTCTAACACTACTTAAAGTGTCTAAATCTAAAAAATGAACAAAATCTCTATTACACCAATACATCATTATCACTTGTTTGTCATTTTGTTTTGATATGTTATCTCTTACGTATTTCTTTTTCTTTATTTCAATATTAATTTGAATCACAAACATTTTTGACAATGAAACTGGTAAACACCTTACACATTTATTTTAAACATTCATGAGCAATCAAATGAATCTCCAGAATTGGTCACAACCTTTTTTACCACTAACAATCATTTCTCTTTGATTTTTCCGATTCAAATTGCAATTTTCACTCGACTCAAAACTTTGGATTTTTCATAGACTCAATTATTTCCAAATTTTCCTTTTTCATTTTCCAAAGACTACACCACTTCATCTTCCAATCATAAGATCTTATCTAAAATCACAGTTGAACATATGGTTTAGTAACTTGTTTGCTGAAACAAGAATCAATCTTTTCAAAATATGGATTTATTATCTCTTGAAAGTAATCATTCCGAAAATTTATCTTTTCATCACATAGACTTCATTCGGGGGATTCCATAATCATATGCAAACTTAAATTTTATTCTCCTTGCCACATTTAAATTCTCAATTTCCAAAGCTCATCCGAATGTGCGAGAAACACAGAGTATACCCTAGACCAATAACCTCTCATCGTAAAGACTAGGTCTCATCTTTCGCTTGACAAAAATAACTTGGATTTTTCAAAACCTATTCCTTTTCGACCATAATAAAATTTTATCATTATAAGCATGATCTATAAATGTCAGACGCGTTTGTCCAATTTTATGAAGTTTGTTTTCACAATCATTCAATCTTTCCAAACACTTTTCAATTTCTAAACCCTTGTTACGCACACACTCCTCTAATTCTGAAATTTTTGTTTGTTTTTCTAGAATTCTCTCTTGAAGCCTCAACACATTATTATTCATCTCAACTAATGAACGACTCATCTTATCAAATAAAATCTCTTGTTCATCAATTTTTTTCCTATGTTGTTTATCATTCTCACAAAGAGCAGAATATCTAATCATATATTGATATCTTTCTTCCTCAAGTTTAGCATATTGGGCTTGACATTAAGTGTGAGTATCAATCACAACATGTTTGACTTTGAGTTGTTCTTGCAAAAATTCTTTTTGAGCAAGCAAATGATCATTCTTTTCGTTCAACACTTTTATTTGTTCATTAAATTCATTGTTTTTCTCCTCAAAAGTGTATACCTGATTCTTCAAAACATCATATTTATCTTGTAAATCCTTGTTTTGATTTTCTAAATCTTTGCTTTCTCAATATGTTTCTGACATTTAGCAATCTTTTGGTTAAACTTCTTAATCAATTTATCAACTAAATGATCATTTTCTTCAAAATCATTATGATCAACTTCTGACTCATTATGATCTTTTTGAGATACAGTAAGATTTTCATTAAAATTTTCACTAGCAGATTCAATTGCATCATGAAAAATTTCTTGATCATCATCATTGTCCACAAATAAACCATAATTAGTAGCGTTATCATAATACTCTAAAGTTTCATATTCAGATTCACTTTCAAAATCAGATGTGTAATAAGATACCTCAGCAATGGTTTCTTCTGCAGATGATGAACTTTCCTCTGAATCCAAAAGAATCTTTTCCATTTTAACCATGAAGACCATATTCGCATTAATCTCCTGATCTAAATCACTACTTGACTCCATCCAAGCTTGATCCTCAGCAAGAAGAACTTATTCATCATCGTCTTTCTTAGCTAGCAACATCTTTGTCTTGTAGTAGTTGTAGTCTTTGACCTTTGCTTTCTAGCAGTCTTTGGAAAAATGTCCTTCCTTCTTGCAATTATAGCACTTAACTTTGCTCATATCCGGTTTCTTCTCATCGACTTTCTTATCCTCTTTCTTTTCCTCTGACTTCACGTACTCTGGTTTCTTGTTTGCTGAAGAAGAAGCTAAAGAAGTTCTCAAATTGTTGTTTGTTGGCTTAGCATAATACTTCTTTTGATTAAAAGCTTTTGCTAACAATGCGATAATCTTTTTCAAATCACTGACATCTTCATCATCACTTCCTTCAGACTCTAACTGAACTACAACTTTCTCTCTACGTTTGCTCACTTTTGTTTTCTCAGCAACCAACGCTAATGGATTTGAAGTAACCATAACATCTTTCTTCTTATAGCCCATTGCTTTATTCACATCACCTTGATTTTGCTTCAGAATGTTGTAAAGAGCATCAATATTGATATCCATTAAGTTTTTAGTTTGCCTCATTAGTGTACCATAATGTTTCCATTCTGGTTGCAGAATGTTCAAGAACTTGTAATTCAACTCACAATTATCTTTCTTATAACCACTCTTTTTCAAATCATTAATCATTTGTAAGTAACAAAGATAAGTATCAAACAATTGTTCTCCTTCAGTAGCTCTGAAAGTCTCATACTCATACAAAATTGCAGCTTTCCTATCTTGTTCACCATACTCAGAACTACGCATTTGCCTTTCAAGAGCATCCCATAAATCTGTAGCAGTATCGTTGCTATCAATGAGAGAATAAATGTCATTTGGAAGCCCTTGAATCAAAAGAGATCTTGCAAGACGATCAATCTTTCGAGTCTTTTTCTCTTCAGTAGTCCAAAATTTAGGATCTTTAAGAGTAGGAGGTGCATTCGGTGCGGTTCCAGCAAGTGACACTTGAGCAACAACATGCAATGGGTGTTCACCATTCTTAATAGAATTTATCATTGCTTCCCCATCCGTTTGCTCTTCAAGATAGTTCATAAATCGTTCACTCCATTGAGAATATTCACCCCGATACAACAACGGAATCCGCATTGTCGAACCGATCGTAATCGTGTTTCGACTCATCTTGTCTCGAACAAATATCCTGATACTCAACGAATAATCCCGACAAACGCGCTCAATTAATCACCACAAACTAATATCCCGCGTACAAAAATTATTTAAGCTCAATTAAAATCGTAGACAAAAAATAATCCCAAAATCAAACCCAAAATTATAATCACACTTGCAGTATCAAACCCGCAATTAAAATCATGACACCAAAATTATACCTAAAGATTAAACCCAAAATATCTAGTTATATTCTTTTCTTTTTTTTTAAAAATTGGCTCAATACTTATACACCATGTCGTGATGTATGACTCAAATTATGTCAAATATCATTTGGCCTACTCACACATATTATTCCAAAAATACACCAGCCCTAGTAATAGTGACAAATCCCGGCCCAAAGAAAAATTATGCCAGCCCACTTATTTTTATAAATGTTCGGTAGACACAAAAGGCCCAACAAATGTAATCCCTAAATTCTGGTTATAAAACACAAACCCTAGTAGTCACTACACCAAATGATGCGCCTCTATCCTATTCTCAGTCACCAACTAAACAAGCACACATCTTCAAATATTTCTAGATCCTCTCAAACTACAACAAATCTCACAACAAATTTTCAACATCTGTTGTTTTGAGCTCCAATTCTTTTTCTTTTTAAGCCACCTATTCGTTTGTATTCTTAAATATTTGAAGACCAGGTAGGTGCTATCTCGTTTTCCGTTTATCTTTTTACCGAATGAAAGAAAGAATGAAACAAACTTGCTTTGTTCTTTTCTTTATTTTTAATATTCGAAAATTAACAAGAAGTTGTCCTTTTATAAAAACACCACAAGGGTGTTTTGTTTCGGTGATCAACACCACGACAAGGGTCTGTTTGGTTCTAAGATACGTCTGTTTGGTTCTAAGATAAGCAGCTAGGATGCGTTGGGTTGTAAAACCGCACCATGGGTGCGTTTGTTTTAGTAGCCTACCACGAGGGTGCGTCGGATTTGGGTGTTTTCACGACAAGGGTCCGTTTGTTTTCGGCTTAGCACCCAAGGGATGCGTTCGGTTTATTCTAAGCACAAGGGTGCGTTCGGTTTATTCTAAGCACAAGGGTGCGTTCGGTTTGATAATGAAAACCACCCAAGGGGTGCGTTTGGCTGTGACAGCCACCCAAGGGGTGCGTTTGGCTGTGACAGCCACCCAAGGGGTGCGTTTGGCTGCGTAAAGGCACCGAGGGTGCGCTTGGTTTTGATTTAAAATGAATCAGGGTGCGTGTGGTTTATTAGGACAGAAATGGGTGTGTTTGGTGTTGTTTATAACCAACTAGGGTGCGTTTGGTTATTGTTCTCAGCCAAAGGGTGTGTTTGGTTTAGTATAAACGCAATAAGGGTGCTAAGCCAAAAAATTTGTTCGGTTCCTTATGTTTTGTAGTTGTTCGGTTCTAAAGGAAACACGTTTTTGACTTTTTGACCAAAAAGTCAAACTTGGTCAAAATCAGTTACAAATCTGTTAGAGTTCTGTTAGATCTAAAAACAATAGTTTTCTGATCAAAATAAGCAGATAAGCAGTTTGAATAAGCACATAAACTCGATAAGCAGACTTAATAAGCTCAACAAGCACTAAGCACACGGATTAAGCACAAATTTACAATAAGAGCAAAAAATAAGCTAATCAAACTTAATAAGCTAATAAGCTGACGAAATAAGCACGATAAGCAATCAGAAAAAGCAATAAGCAGTTTCAATCAGATAAGCACAGATTCTCAAACAGAACAGAATAAGCATGAAAATAATCACGAAAATAAGCAGTTTCAATCAGCTAAGCACAGATTAAGCCAAATAGATGACTAAATAAGCAATAAGCACTCGGAATAAGCTACAAATCGATAGAATAAGCTACAAATTGACAGAATAAGCTCAATAAGCACTTAAAAATAAGCTGATACGCATAAATAAGCACAAATATAGGCAGAAATAAGCAAATCCTCAATCTCTAACACAATCACAACACTAAAATAAGCACTAATCCATAATCATTGGCTCTGATACTACATTTTAATTAATAAGATCTTGATTGATGACTAGTGTGTGTAAATGAAGGTGTATTAGTGTGTGTGTTTAGAGAGAGAATTTCTTAAACTTATCTTTTGATTAAATGAAGTTGTTACACTTAACCATGGCATAAATACCTATTTATACCCCTTGGTTAACTATCTTTATTAAACTTTCCTAACTGAACATATTTAGTCCCTGCACTTTATAACAGTGCTACAAGTAGATTATTTCTTTATTTCTAACAAAATGGCAAAAGAAAATAACACCAATTATTATAGGAAATTCATCGCTGATAGTAAAGCAAGACGATTACAAAATGAACTACAAAATCAATTCATTCGTGACAGGGATAAAATTAGAGTTTTAGAACAAGAACGAGATAATTTACAATTGTCTGTCACTGAACTAACAAGACAAAGTTTGGAACGTCAAAAGACACAAACGATTTTGAAACGACAGCCAAGTGACAAAGAGGATAAATATCTTAATGACATCCTTCGGTTGCAAGCTAAAAACAAAGATCTTGAAAACATTGTTTGTAAAATGGGCAAATCAACTGAAACACTTCGGTTGCTTACAAATGAACAAAGAGCGTATCAGGGTAATATACGTAAGTCGGGTTTGGGATATAAAGGCCCTTATGTGAATTCACAAGCTAATGCCAAAATTCCTAAGTTGTATAATGCTTACGAACTTCGTGATAAGAATGTACAACTGCATGTGTTTGATTTTGAGGAAACTCTTGAGGATGCTGATAAGAGTCGATTAAAAATGGAAGAGTTTCAAAAAGATAAAAAAAGTTCAAGAGTTAAAAATAAAACCAATCGATTATACAAAATTGAACAAACTTTATAAAACTTTTGTTCCACAAGTTGAACTTTCTCTTGAACAAAATTATTTTTCGAAAACTTTTACATCTTCTGAAAATTCTTCAAATGCAAGTACATCGAAACCACCTTGTGCATCAATGCCAAGTTCAAACAAAATGAAACTATATTTGAAAAAAATGCAAAATGATTTTACAACGTTGTTTGAATTGCTACAAAAATATTTTAAACGTGAAAGCATTTTATATACAAGTCCAGAAGAAATTCGTTTAACTCATTTTTGTCAACAAGAGGTGAAACCTATTCTTCATAAATTGCATTTGAATTTTGAAATATTTCAAAAATGATTCCCAGAAGACATAAAAGAAATGATGGATGTTTTTGATTTAATGGAAAGTGATCTTGATAAAACTCTAAAACAAAATAAGCTTTAAACCGATCGACTCTTGGAAGCAACCTTAGCTGAAGATGTTAAGAATCTTGCCATAACCTCTTGTGTGGGAATTGGGAATAAGAATTTACAAGATGAAATTAAACGATTAATAAAAGAGTCAAAAGATGTTTCAAATGAGAGTAAAACTGTTGATACGTTTTGTAATGATGCATTTGATGTCACAGAAGATATGTCAAAAAGAATTGTTGACTTGGAAAAAGATTTGTCAAAATTAGAGGCAAAAAGTATTGCTTTTGAAATCGCACTTTAGCACAAGTCTCAAGAAACTAATTCTTTGAAAACATTGAAAAAATAAAATGAAAATTTTTTGGCATCATTACAAATCGAAAATGCACATTTGAAACAGACTTATAAAGATTTGTTTGAGTCAGTTCAAAGTTCAAGGGTTGAGACTAATCAATGTGATGAAGTCAAAGTTAAGTTTGATTTTGCTGAGATTAAAACTAAAAACATTAAGTTGGAACATCAAGTGGCTTCATTGCTTAAAGAGAATGAACACTTGAAGTTGGTTTAAAAAAATTTGTTTAATTCAATCAAAAAGTTATGAGTTCAAATACAGAAAGGAAATGTGAGGTCTACAGTATCTGAATTTGCGATTGATCACATTTTGGGTAAAGATGATTCCTCTTCAAGTTCAATTGCTGAGAGTCATATTTCTGAACTTGAAAAGGAATCGGGGGAGAATAATTGTGAAAAATCAAATGTGAGCTCGAACATATAATTGTTCGATCTTGAACGGTGTTTACCGTCACAAGACAAAGATTTTGAAGATGTCAAACTTGAATTGTCGAACAGAACGGCTAAATTCAAGGCGTATTTTGAAAAACTTGAAAATACGAAAGTTGTTCTTGAACGAAAATTGGCTCGTAAGGTTGATGATTCTAAAGCTGAAAAGGATCAATTTTTGAAAGAAATTAATCATTTAAGGACTCAGCTTGAAAATTTGAAAGGGAAGTCTGTGGAAACTAAGTTTGATAAACCTTTGATTTTGGGAAAACCACCTGCTGATAAACTTTTAATAAACTCTCAAATTTCAAAATCATGGTTTACTCCCAAAGTTGTTGTGCAAATGGATTTGTTAAAACCAGTCACTGCACAGTCTTTGCCTAAAAATGAAAATATCAACTTTTGAAACGAATTGCATATTTAGAATCAAAGTTGGCATCACAAGATCTTCGTTCTTGTCAAAAGGAATACCATGAGTTGAGAGCTTCATACAATACTTTAAAAGTAAAGTTTGATTCTCTTAACCGGACAAAAAAGAAAAATAAAATTTTCAAATCATTAAAACCTAAAGTAAGTGTTTTAGAAAAGGTTCACACGGGTGAATTGATATGTAAGAAATCACATATCCTTTTTATACCAAAAATGGCCCTAAAATGAACAAATTGTGCAAATTATGCTTGTATAATGCTTGTTTTATCATTTGTGATGTGTAGGTACGGATATTGCAAAAATCACAAGAAAATGGTCAAAACCGGACAAACACGGACACGGGAACGGATAGAGTGCACAAGAGCCGGAAGTTTCTAGCAAAATGTCATCAAAAGTCAACCATTAGTCAACTCACAAAAGACAAAATCCTTAAAATACCCAAAATGCCCTTAGTGTTAACTTATTTTCATCAAAAGTCCCTAAACCCTAACACCGTTATCTCCTTTTTATTAAAGAGATAACGGTCGTTATCTCTTATATAAACCTAAAACCAATTACAACCGGCCCATTCCTTTTTAATAAAACCATGGCCCAATCCTTTTTACCCGGGCCCAAATCAAACCCACTCAGTTAAACAAAGTTATAAAAAGAAAAGAAAAGGGCGCGGGAATCTGTTTTACTGTTCATCATCGTTCTCCTCCATTTACCCTGTCAAAAACAAAGGGTAAAATGCAATTGACGTGGCCAAAAGAAGATTCCAAGTGCTAAGCCATAGCTCAGCAAAGCAAAACGTCATATCTCAGCTATGATTGGTCAAGAAGGATAAAGGAATGACACGTGGGCTCCTAACAAACACGCAAGAAGTGGAAAATTACACTAAATCCAGTGTAATAAAAGCATAAAGCCTCTGACACAAGGAGTGCCACACTGGGAATCCGTGTGCACACTTATTGATCAAAAGGCCTAGAATGAGGATCCAATGATTGCAAGAAATGGACGCATGAGATTAAAAGAAGAGTGTAACAGACCTAGAAGCTTCTCCTCCTCCTATAAAAGGAGGCCATCCTCACCCACAAAAGATATCTAGGATTAAGTTTTTAGCAGCTTAGTGTAGCTTTTAAACTTAGCAAATGTAATTTTCAATTTAATGTTTTCAGTCATTGTAATCTCATTTTCAAGTTGTAATCAGTTTTTCTATTAATAAAAGTTAAGTTTATTCATAATTCAATTGTCTTTTATTTACTTTAATGCAAAATGTTTAAATAATCTCTCTTTTGTTCACTTAAGCTCAATAAGCTCTTAAATCTACTCATAAGCTAGTTGTTTACTCAGTAAAGCCATCAAAGCTTTACTGAGCTTTACTCAAACAAACTCACCCCCTAAATTTACCTAAGCTTTGGAAAAGGATGATAAGCCAATTGTGGATGGGCTTATGGACTTACTGGCTTGTTTATAACAAGCCAGAGCTTGTTGATTTAACTCGTAAAAGAAGCCTTATAATCCCTATTTCATCCCTGTTTTGTGCAAAGGGATTAAGGTACATTTCATTTCTCTCTTTTAAGCTTACTTTATATGCTTATTGTTTGTCTGCTTATTCTACTGCTTAATATTAGCTTATTACGGATGTTATTAGCTTAATGTTGCTTATCACTATTGTTTAATGCTTATTGTACTTAGTTTGTAGTTTAAATTTCATTTTAATAGCTTTTGATATAAAACAGTCATAAAAAACAAAAAATGGAGCATAATGAATTAGCTTATTGATTCTGCTTATTTGAATGTTGAAATCTTTTCATTAGGTCTTATTTTAGCTTAATATTATCTGGTATTTATAATTTGAACGTTAAATCTGCAATTTATAAGCTGAAAATGAGGTCAAAAGAATTAAAGGGGTGTTTGGCTAATGACAGCACTAACTTGAGTTAGTGTTGTCAAAGGCTTTGTAGTCTTTTAAATCAATTTTGATTTCCAATTTAAGGTTTATAAAGCAAGGATTTAAAGTTTTTTTAGCTTATATTAGGTTTTAAGCAATCTATTAGTTAGTTGTTTGAATACGAGGTTTTAGTATTAAGATCATAAGCATTTCTATCTTAAGTTAGTTTTAGCTGAGTTTGTCGTTAAATTTGCATTTAGTAAGTTGTCTTAGAATGTAGAAAGTAAAGCTCTAAGCCTGCATTGTTGTTTTGAGTATTTGCCAAAACTGTTCTAGATTGTTAAGTGTTGAAAATTTGAGAAAATGCTTTTTCAAATGCTTATTGTTGCTTATTGTGAATTTCAAAATGCTTTTTGATTGTTGCTACATGTTCTTTGAGTTCCATATTTAATCTGTTTGAAGGTTAAAAGTTCATAATGTTATAATTGTTTGCTTATTTATAAGCTCAAAAGTAGTGATTTGTCAAGATTTGTGCCATTTTGCTTATTTGGCTTATTTGTGCTTATTTGCTTATTTTCCTAGCTTGGCTTAATTGTGTTTCAAACTCCTTTTTTAGTTAATGATTATTGTAGCATATTATTAGAGCTTTTATCAGTGGTATAATAACTCTTTACGAGCCATAAGGTTCGTTGTTCCATCTTGAGCTTATTTTAAGCTCCCAAAGTGAACCCTGCTGTTTGTATCAGTTATTTTAGCTAAGGGACTATGTTGCTTATTTGTGCTTATCATCAATTTTCCTTAGCTTAATTTTGGTTTAATATCGCTTATTTTAGGTTAGTTTAAGTCAATTTAGCTTATTGCCTCAGGCTTCGAACTTATTTTTAGCTTATTTGCCTAGTACATAAAATCTTAAGTTTTTAATCCTTTTAGGTACTTCCTTTTCTGGTCGTTATTAGCTTTTTTCCAGCTAAATGTCCTTGCTTATTTTTTGTGTTTTTGCTTATTAGGTTTAGTATTAAGCTAGTCTTAGCTTATTTCCTCTTGTGCTTTGCTTATTAGTTTAGAAATTGCCAAAACAGTTTAGCAATTTTGGTCGGTTTAGTATAGTTTGGGCTTAATCTGTCTTTCTTAGCTTATTTATGTGCTTATTCGGGCTTTATAAAAAAAGTGTCTTTGCAAAAGTTGCTTATTTTTAAGTGCTTTAAAAAGTTATAAAAAATGGACTTTGCAAAAACATTTAGGAGTAGGGGAAGCCCCGGGTGAGCAAGGCTCGAACCCGGGACCTCAACCCCACACCCAAACGTTTTACACACACACTCCACTACCACTCGCCCTTGGGTCTTTTTCGGTATAAGTTTGCAAGATTTATTATTTATACACATTTTAGGCCTTTTAGCTTATTAGGCGTTTTTAGCTTATTTAACAGCTTATTTGATAAGTTGTGTTACCAAGTTTATTTTTCTTAGATTCCACACTATTCAAGCTACTTTTCATGATTTTTTCATAATTTTTATAAATAGTTTAGTATTTTTAAACATTTATTTTCATTAAAATCGTTTTTAATTCATAAAAATTATAAAAAAGTCAAAAAATATAATTCTTTTTTAGAAAATTTACTTTTAACATTTATAAACTAGGAAAAATAGATTTGCTTTCGTAGGGTTTAAATTACAAAATTTTGATTTTTAAAGAACGGGATTGAATCTCGTTCACGTTTTTAGAGTTTTTAAGCCCTAAACACCTTCGTTTTTTGTCTAGTTTTCTTTGTTTTAGTTTTAAAGTCAATTAAGTCTTACAAAAACCAAAAAGATCATTTTAGGCTTAATTTTGATAATTTAAGGTTTTTAGGTCCCGTTTAGGATTCTCGTTTTGCATTTTTAGTTAAAATTTGTCTTCCCTTAAACATTTTTAAGTTTTTGCCTTAATTTTCTCGTAGTTTTAGAAAACCAATATCAATCTTGTCCCATTCAAGCTTCGATTCTCAAAACGACTCTCGACTTTCAATTGCATTCCTCGTTGGGGATAACGACCCGGGAATCATACTCCCGGATTACTATAACTGTGATTTTTTGATTCTTACCCTCTTATCTTTATATATTATATATTATAAGTATATCTTATATTTATACATTATATATTATAAAAAAGGAACAGA
>BQNB010080809.1:4404-29819 GCA_026074375.1 Tanacetum coccineum
AGAAGACATGCCATTATTACCTCTTTTTATATTTTTCTTATTTTTTAATTTTTTTTCTTTGGTTTTAAAGATTTTATATTTTTTTGTAATTTTGTTTTTATAAAGGTTTTCTGAAAATGAAAATTCTTTTTGGTTTTTCTGGTTTTTAATACATATACATATTATATACATGATATTTGAATAGGTACCACCACTATTCTTCAGCTTCATCTGCCAATTGTTTCAGAGTCTTTGGCGTAAAACTCCGCATTCCTAGCTTTTTGATAAGAAATTCAATTCTTTCTCTGCCAAGGGCTTTAGTGAAGATGTCCGTTAACTGATACTCCGTATTGACAAAGTAAAACTCTACTACTCCGTTCTCAACTTGCTCTTTTATGAAGTGGAATCTGATGTCAATATGTTTTTATCGAGAATGTTGAACATTGTTACAGCATAAGGAAATAGCGCTTTTGTTATCACAGTACATTGGAATTTTATTGAATCCAAGGCCATAGTCGGTAAGCTGTGATCTCATCCAAAAGACTTGAGCACAACAGCCAGACAAGGTAATATATTCAGCTTCCGTATTGGATATCGCAACGCTTTTCTGTCTCTTTGATGACCAGCTAACAAGTCTGTCTCCCAATAATTGCATACATCCAAATGTACTTTGTCTAGTATCTTGGCAACCTGTATGATCAGCGTCTGCATAAGCTGTTAGAGCAATAGAAGAATCCTTTGGATACCAGAGTCCCCTATTAACGATTCCTCTTAGGTATTCAAAGATTCTTGTTTTACAACATGCAGAGGTGCTTTTCGGTAGGCCTTTGCCTGATAACCGGCGACACAGTTCATACAATAAAAAGTTTGGTCCGGTCTACTGTCTGTAAGATACATAAGTGTGCCAATCATTCCACGATAGTGTGTAGGATCTATGGCTTTCCCTTGTGTATCTTCATCCAGTTTTCGATTCTCCACCATGGAGAATCCAAAGTTCACCTAGATTCTATACCGTATTTTTGCAAAGATTCGAGAGCATATTTAGACTGGTTTATAAAGATGCCTCTGGAAATTTGGTCACATAATTAAACTGAGACCACATTATTTTGGAAATTTGGTCACATAATTTAGGTGTAGTAGACGCAAATATTATATCATCGAAACGAACTAGATTTGTACCATGTAGGGGGGAAGGGAGAAGATCTTTGCCTTGTCTTCTTATGAATAATATGGGATCTACGGTTCCTTTAGAGAATTCTTAAGGAAGTAGAATTTTGACAATAGATCATACCACGCGTGAAGAGCTTGTTGTCAACGCCATAAAGAGCCCGTCCTTAAGCATAATATACACATGATTCGGATTGCCTTGAACCCACATACCTGTTTTGGTTGCTGACATAAACTTCTCTGCGCAGAATGCCATTAATAATGCCGTCTTTACATCCATTTGGTAGACAACCATATTCATGTGGCCCTGTATATGCGAGGAAAATTTGAATAGCATCAAGTCTAGCCACTGGAGCAAAATATTCCTCAAAATTAATTCCATCTTCTTGACGGTAACCACGAGCATCCAATCAAGCTTGTTCATTTATAATACCTCCCTAATTCAATTAAGTTTTAACTTGTAGATCCATATTGAAAAGTATAACCATCACTTATCTGGACGAGGAGAGTTCCTAGACTCAAGATGTTCAAACTCGTAACTCACTTTCAGTTGCTTACAATCCAACTGCTTGAGTTAATGCATGCTTTATAGTTCTTTGGTATAACTGATTTGATAAAGGCTCGTAGTAACAAAACTAAATAAAGCTTGTTCATGGAGTAATGGAGTCATTTGAGAACAGGTCTTTTGAGTTCCACCGATGAGTTATTTAAAGGATTATCCTTGGTCCATCTGGTAATAAGTTCTGAGTTTGGAGCAGCAGTTTGCACAACAGTAGGAATAACATCCGAAGAAGAAGATGCTTCAGAATCATTTTTTTGGAAATAGAATACCAAAGAACGGATCATTATTCATATGTGCAACATCTAAGTCATGATTATCTTCTTCAACATCTTTAGGAATGATAGGAGATTGAGTTTTTGGTGTTGTTTGAGAGTATTACTAAGTGATGGTGCATCATGGTCAACTGTTGTTGATGGAAGTATACCGTTGAAAACATCGTTCTAGATGTCAGCAACATCAGCAATTGGAGCAAAGACTTCAGGGGCTAGGCAATCAAAAACTAGGTTGAAGGAGTAAGTAATTCAACCAATAGCTGTTGAAACAGAAAATCCTAATCAGTTCTTAAGGAGGTAAAAACGGTGATGAAGAAGGAGGGTTTGGCCTGAGTCCTAATTGATTGTAGCAGGATCCATTTCAATGGTTACGAAGTACGGTCCTAAACTGGCTGTATACAGAAGTCCATCACAGTCACTCATCAAATCAAACATGTATTGTCTCAATGATTCGTCAGGTACGTTAGTTGTACATTAGAAATGCATTCTTTGGGTGCAATATCCAATGAAATACCAATATCAGCTTTTGGTTGTAACTTTCCCAAGTTCTTGCTATCGTTTGTCGAATAACAAAGTGCACCAAATACATGGAAGAACGATAAGTCGGGAAGTTTGTCATGTAAAAGCTCATATAGTGTTTTTTGTCCGTGAGTTGAAGAACATAGTGATGAACAAATTTGGGAGTAACAAGTGAAAGCAACTGCTTCAGCCCATACGAATAGAACGAAGTTTTTTACATAATCAAACATTGTGCATCAGCTTCAATTAAGCGTACGATTACATCTTTCACCGACACCATTATTGTTATGGAGAGTGAGCAAACAGAGTTTCATGAAGATGTCAACCTACTCATAATATTCATTTGAACTTCACGCAAAGTAATAACTAACAATTTAGTTCCATTATCCTATCATGAATTCTTCGACATGCACTTTAAGCCCGCACTTGGATCATCTTGAAAACTTGATTATAATCTAAGCTTCATCTTTTGACCTTAAGCACTTAACCCATGAAATTCAAGAGTAAATCATCAATAATGACGAGGATTACGTTCTTTTCATTTAACACTTGCAACACGCCATTGGCCCACAAAAGCTCCTTGTGAAACAGAGAGAGTTTTTCTTGGTTGATGTCTTCAGATTTAGGTTTGTGGGGTTTCTTCTTGCTTTTTCCCATTGCACAAGCAGAACACAGATGGTCTTTTTCAAAATTAGCTTAGGAAGACCAATCAAACAAGCCCAGTTCTAGCTAAAATGTTGATTGCACCAAAGTACAGATGAGACAAACGTTGGTGCCAATAGGCCAGACTTAGTCTTTGAGGCTTGATAAGAGACAAATAGGAAGAGTACTCATCACATCTCCAAGAGACAGAGTAAAAGATGTTGCCCCTCAAGATCCCTTTCATTAATCAACACCTTCAAGATTGACGAATGAAGCAGGTGAGTTGACGAAAAGCAACTACAAGGTTTCGAATCACAGATTGCCCAACAGAGAATAATTGTGTCCAAGTCCTTTCCAACGTTAGTAAACCCTTAATAATCGAACATTCCAATCAGATAAATACAGCAAATCCAATATCTTTGGCCATGGGTGATCAATTCCGAATTTGACAGTACGCCAAAAATTTATTGACAAAATGAGTGGCTAAGAGCAATCACCGGTCATATTCTTATAGCAGCCGGATTCCAAATACCAGAGAATAATTTGGACGACCTATAATCATCGAGAGAATTGAAGAATGGAACAACAGAAACTAGGGATCGCCCCAAGAATAGATGGGTCCTTTTTTGTTAGCAGAAACATATTTAATAACCTTAGATTTTGCTAGCAGGAACAAGTTTTTAGATTACCTAGGTTATTCGTGTGTAAATTAATGTTACAAAAGGTTTAGGTATTTCATTATCTAGAATATTGGTTTCCAAAGGTGCACTTTAGTAGTTTTGTGGTAATCCTATTTAAAGGTCCACTATTTCCTACTATATTGGAAGGTCTGACAAGTAGGTCCTCCAGATATATCCAAAATTGTAAACACCTTTCCTGTCGGTTTCCAAACTTTTCTCTTTGAACTTTTCTTAATAGATTTAGATTTTACACGAGCATTCACATTATTTATAAAATCAAGGAACTTTTCTTAATAGATTTAGATTTTACACGAGCATTCACATTATTGATAAAATCAAGAACACACAAATCATGATTATCATAAATCATACAACTATTACACTTAACACATTTAAGTTCAAAATTCCCATTAAGCTTAGAATGTTACACATTAGCAGTTCCTTTAGTTGTAACAACACAGTCTTTATTTTTCAAACTAGATTTAACTTTCCTAGGGTGAGCTTTTACTTTATTCTTCTGATTACTACTTGGTGTTTACTGAATCTTATCTTTCCTTTGTATTGCCTGAAGTCTATGATTCCTAGCCACTAGTATATGGTTTTACTCCTATAAAGACGAACATAGGTTGTTTACTAAAACAAGGTTTTAATGTAAGTGCCTGTATGTTGTGATTGTGTTTCTTGAGGATGTAACGGGCTCAGTTAATCTAACTCTTTTATCCTTGTTCTTTGGGGTTACAGCCACTGATTTTTCTCCAGAATTGTTGATACTAAGGCAGGTTTTACTGATGTTTGTAAGCAACTCCTGAATTAGTTTAGCATACCTACAGGCAGATTCTAACGAATGATCTAGTGGATATTTTGATTTAACCTGTTCAATTAGATCCCTAAGAGCGGAAGCTTCTTCCTCAGTGTGCTTAATATAGGTAGAGTGAGCTGTCTTTTTATTCAACAATTTAGGGGTTATTGGTTCCACATAAATCTTAAGCATCTCTGGATCAATAGTGTGTTTCATAAAGCATTATCAACTAGAGCTTTTCCTTTAAGTTTCTTTAAATCATCCTTGTAATTACCAAAACTTTTTCCTGAAGACTCGCATTTAAATCAAAGATTTCCGCAGACTTTAGATTGACTTGATTAATTAAATCATCACATTGTTCTTTTGATCGAATACGTGCTGGTTTAATCGAGTCATAAAGTTGCTATATGTTCTGTTTCATGCTCATTTCTCATCAATAAGCTTTGACACCCTATGATCTAAATCAATATTAATGTTTCAATCTCCTCTAAGACCCTTTTTAATCTTATCCTCATTCATTTTCCACTTTAGAGATAATTATCTCTTACAAATTCTTTATGGTCGTGTCTTTCTCTTGGGACTGAGCTTTCAATTCATTTAATTCAAACAATTGATCAAAACTTAGAGCACTTTTATTTGAAACAGAATTGTCCCTTTGAAAAATTTCCTGATTAAGTTGAGTATCAACTTCTAAAGAGATGCAATATTTTTTCAAGAGTGGTAAAACTTTTGAACAGTTTATCGTAAATCTCTTTTTCAATGAAATCCTGTTTGTTGAGAAGCTAAGTCTCAAGTTTGAGACACTTTTCATATTCATGCGCATTCACATAAGAATTATCCACAAAAGAATTCACAATAATGTTCACAATATATTTGCTAATGACTTGCTCCAAGAGTCGTTCGTTTTCGTTCAAAATTTGATTCATTTTAACTTTAACTGTTTTTGACTCTAAACGATGTTGTTCCACAGCCTGTTCCATTTGATGGAAGACTTTTGGACTTCAGAAAGTTCATCAATAAAAAATTTATCAAATGTATTAAATAAGTCCTTCAGTACTTTTACAAATGGAATTATTTCATTAATAAAACAAGATTTTATATGTTTGAACCCCCACAAGCCCTTAGTGATAGTTGTGGGCATGGTTCTTTCTTTGACAACCATGTCAAAACCAGCAAGATGGTGTTTAAGTTTCTTCAAACTTGTATTAACCATGCTGACTTTAGGAAGTTCTTTTGGAACCTCAACTATGGTGGGTCTACTAGAAAGAGTGGATTATGGAGAATTAACAGAATTCTGAGACCAAAAGGCTTGTTCAGCAGATAATTTAGTTTGTGGAACAAATCGTGTTTCAAAATCTTGAAAAGTTGATTTAGAACAGCATAATCGACTGGTGTAGTATTAACTTTCTTTTCTAACATCATAGGATCATTTTGTTTTAAAAGCATTTTTGAACGACTCTCTTCAGCAAGTACGAGGGTCTCTTCGGAGTCAGGAATCACAATAGCACTCGTATTCTTAATGATATTACCATCATAAAGCTTTGGTTCCAACTGCTGAGCTTTCTTCAGATAGAAAGGATTTTGAAAACCTAGAGCTTGTTTAGTGGTATGATCATAGAAAAACTGAGGTTTCGTCAACATGTGAACAGTTTGTGCGGATTGATCTCTTTTGAAAACAATATTATTTAGCTGTTTGATCCTCTTTTCTAAGGCAGTTTCCCTATCAATGTTTCTAGATTCTTCTTTTTTTTAATCATTTTTGAGAAGAGTAACCGTTTGCATTAAATATTCATTTTCTTTTAAATGTTCAGAAAGAGTTTGTTTAAGATGATCAATCTCTACAAACTGTGCACTTGAATCTGAAACGTTATCATTACTCCCTGAATCAACATTTTGTCCTTCTTTCAAAACTTTAACTTGTTCCTTATATCTTTCAAGCTTAGCAGTTAAAGTATCATTGATACTTTTATTGTCCAGATTTATCTTGGTACAATTAACAACTTGGGTTTTCAGTTGTTCAATTACAGATAATATCAGTGCATCTTATTGTGCAGAGGAGTTAGAATTCTAAACAGCTACCTATTGTGATTCAATCACATACTGAGAATAAGGAATGATATTGCTATCACTAGTTATTTCAGTCTCTAAATGGTTCACAACATTTGACTGTTCAAAAGACGGCATCACCTGCACAACTTGATTAATCATATTATTATCCACATTATCATGATTGTGTACCTCATCAAGAGCATCTGAACCATAATGAGATAAATTCGCCATGAGAGCAACTTTGGCAGTGTTGAGTTCATCACAATCAGAGTTATATTCGTTTAAATCATCAGCTTGATAAGCAGCATTGTGGGTAATGACAATCTGTGTAGCTTAAGCTTCTGCAACTCCTGGATCTGCCAAAAATGTTAGTTCCTCCTCATGTAGAATTTGACTACTTGCTTGAGCTTGTACCAACAACGCTTTGTCCTTAAACCAAGAATCATCCCGTTTCCTCTTAGGTTTAGTGCACTGTTTGGATATATAGCCTTCCCCTTTGTAGTTGTAGCAAATAACAGTTCTTTGTTTCCCATAATTGCTTCCACTTGCTCCTGGAGTATAGGTTCTACTTGTACCCGAAGCAAAAGAAATTTGTCTCCCCTAAACTGGTTGTAAAGTAATTCTGCCATCATTAATTGTAGCTTGTTGCCTAGGGTTTGACGAATTCCTAAGCTGATTGTTGGTAGTAGGGTAGCGGGAAGTGACAACAGTAGTTAAGAAAGACATCATGTGATTGATGGCATCAATAGGATCATCACCTTTCTGGAACACTAGAACAATTAGGCTCGAGTCTGGTTGGGAAAATTCAGGCTGTTTGTTAACTGAGGGAACATATTCCAATTGAGGGATGGATGATGATGGAGAATAAACGTTGTGGTGAACTGATGATTGATAATCATTAGATGGATACGTGATTGAAAGAGGTGTTGATGATTGAATATTTGAGTATTGTTAAGACTGATAAGGTGAACCATACTATGGAGACTGATATGATGAAACTTGTTGTGTAAATTGAGTGTTTTGGTATGAGTTTTGATGAGTTTGATAAGGAGATTGTGTCATCTGATGAGTTGCAACCAAAGCAAGCGGATCTGAGTTGCGCTCATGCATTAAACGAACCTCATTTGCATGAAATTCATGTTGTCTCAAGTAAGCATGAAGCTGATCAATGTTAGATGTGTGCAAATCCCAAACCAGTTTGACCAGCGTGTCACAAAATTGGCTCCAATCGGAGGAGTATATCAAGAACTTGAATGATCACTTCTGAAATTGTTCCATTTTCAAATTGTGATGCTCATAGTCATTGAGTACAATGAAATCTCAAGTAGAATCACGTAAGGTTTTTCCCCTTCTTATAAACAAACTTGTCGAATTCATCATAAAGCTTACACTCTCTTTCTTGTTTTCGTCAATGAAGTTCCTTCTAAGAATTTTTGGATTCTTTCCCAAATTCCCTCTGCGACTTTATGGTAGCTAAACAATGCACAGACCTTTTGTTGGTAGTCCTTAAGAATAATATTTGTTTCTTTAACATCACAATCACTTAATTTCTTCATGCAATAAACGCAAATATTTCTTCGGTCTAAGACACTTCCATTTTCCTCAAATTAAGCCAGAGGAGTGGACTCATATCTCAACGGATTAAAGGATCATTCGTCCATTTCAATTTCATCAGTATAGCTCCATACTGCTTTTCCCAAGAATATACAGTATCCTTTTCCAGACATAGTGGAACGATTGTCAGCACCACCCGACAACAAATCGCTTTTGTCAAAAGAGGTCCGTCACTAAGCTGAGAAATTTGTATTTAAAAGAGTTACTGTTTATTGAATGGTGGTAAAAGAAATGTGTTTAATTAAGTTGGTCTTTTAATGTTTTGTAATACTTCAACTACAACGGGATTTTTTACAATTCCTTAACAAAACCGGGAAAATTAAAGTTAATGATTCACGGGATTTTACAAGGACAAAAGTAATAAACCTGTATAATCTAGAAAATTGAGTTGTTTCGGCTTGGGGGGGGGGGGGGGGGGGGGGGGGGGGGGGGGATGGGGGTGGTAGGGTGGGGTGGAGTCAGTAGATATGGTTATGGATCTGCTGATCACAGGTTATTCATATACATACGGTTGATCAAGAGGGAGATACTTTTTACAGAGCTAGCACATCGATCAATCCGCTGTCGAGCATCGGAATAACAACTGACACCGCTATTCAAACCGCCTTGTGTCGAAAAACTTACTGAAGTTGTCATACGACGGACATAAATCGTGTGGTGCGCACGAATATTCCGAATTGTGTTTCGAAATCAACACAGAGGTGTGTATATTCGACTGCACAGCTTTGCAGTCTGTCTCGAGAGCACAGGTGTTCGTTCATTGTTCGAACACAGGGTGTTCGGTTTTTTGTTGTTCGTCGGTATAAGGTGGTTGTGTTCAACTAGCAAACAGTTTGTCGGTTGTTAACTAGCAAACAGTGTGTTCGATCTCAGACTAGCAAACAGTTGTTCGTTTCAAACTGAGCAACAGTGTGCGGTTTCAACTACAAACAGGTTGTTCGGTTTCGCAACAGTGACGTAACACAAAAAGACACCATTTTGATGTTTTTTTGTAAAAAGTTCCTTGTACACTAGTGTTTTCCCAAACCTATAGGAACAAGAAAAATAAAAACTTTAAGGGTTTTTAGCCGAAAAATTAAAATGTAAGATTTTGCTCTATAAAAGTATGTCGCGCACAAAAAGTCACAAAAATAATGTTTTTCTTGATGCTAAGCTGTACACTATATCCATAAATTATATTAGATCATAATTTAAACCAGGTAAAATAATCCTTTAGTGTTACACAATAAACTTTGAAATCAAAGAAAAAATAAAAATAAAGAACGATTTTTGCGAAGAAATCAAACGAACCAAAAGATAAACACAAAACCTAAACACGCCACCTCCATGGATTTTGAACCAATTGAAGAATATTAGTAAACTTAACAACAATACCTCAGTGAAGTAAACTATGGAAGGAACGGAAGATATTTTAAGTGAGAAAGTTGTATGAAAAGAAATGCATAACTATGTAAAAATATAATACAACCAACCAGCTCTCTCCAAGCGCATTTGAGAGGTGTATAAATACCCTAATGAGGCCCGCCATGGATGCGCTTTAACATGGGCTTTATCCTAACTTTGGCCTATTAAGTTCAAAAATAACTAAATTGCGATCTAACACAATTTTTATCTATGGAGTACCGATACTTTCCTAGGATTTTTTGTATCCTGACACACACGTACATGTCATAGGAATGTCCAATTTGATGATCTCCCTTGGAATTTCCTCTTTCAGAGAGCTTTCTAGTGTGGGATCGATGTAGGGGTTTTGATGAATTCTTTTCTATCCTGTATCAAATTATTCAATTTTGGCATCCAATCCCCATCTCCATCTTTTTGGGTGCTTGTCTAATTGATCGGATTCTCCGATTAAGTCTTCCGACTCCACACATGATTCCCTTAAAGGTTTTTTGCATGCCCCGAGAATTCTACATTCGCCTAACAAAAGGACGTCCGTTGAAGGATTAATTTCAGCGGTCCTCTAGCAATTTCCTATTCTACGGCAAATGACATTGTAAGAAGTCCTTCGTATTTTATAATCCTAGCGGCAGTTATATAGAGGTTTGTGCACGCTATTTCAAATTTTTTTTTGAGGCTAGTCGTGGTTTGTATCAATTCCCATTTTCAAGCGTGGTCCAATAGGGTGCGCATCCTCTTCACCTAAATCGAGACTCCTTTTACACTCGTGAATACCGACTAGTATCCCTTCCTCCTACCGCTACTTTCTTTTCTACAACTAAAACAACATTGGCGTTGCTAGGAATCCTCTTACTACAAGTAGAGAGGGGTTTCAGGCTTCTTCATAGCGATTTACATAAAATATTTAACGCTTCATTTTTCCTATGTGGACCTTCTATTCTTTTTAACAATCGCAAGGGGGTAAGTATTTGGTTCCGTCAGCCAACCCAAAGATATGTCAGTTCGTCTTCAATAGTCACATGTTACGTCTTGAAGAGGTATAGCGGGATTATGTTAACACATGATCCCAAATCAGCTAAGGTGTCGAAAGGCTTTGAGTCCCCTAATCTACAGGGTAAAGTGAATAGCCTAGGGTCTTCCATATTTGCAAATACTTCTCCTTGGATGAATGCTAATATGTTTTTGCCTAGTTCTAAGCTCGCCAAGTATTTATCCAACATTGTGTTATAGATTGGAGCGTGGGCTAGGACTTCAAGAACCGATAGGTTAAGATGTAAATCATGGAATTCATATTCAAGGGTTGATTTGGGTTCTTAAGTTTGTTTTATTCAAACCACATCCCGGTTTACAGTAGACTCGTCTGAGAATGGCTTGCCTCCTTGGAACATGTTTTGACGGCATTGATTGAAGTGGAGGGGTGAGATGAGCATTGGGGGTCAATTGTTAGGTAGGAACGAACAGACGAAACTAGAGAGGTATTTAGTTTCAGGTTCTTAACCGTGTCGCTAGGGATTGCTCCTGCCATTCGATCTGTGATGGCTTTCAACAATGTGTCGATCTTGTTGGTCATCTTGCTTTGCTGTTGTTTGAAATCAGCTTCAAACTTGGATAATCTAGCGTCTTGAGATGCCATGAAGTTGGACACAAATCCTTCGAGATTTAATTGATTATTAAAATTATGAGGATTGTTGTTGAAGGAATGGTTCGGGATTGAACCGTTGGGTTGGAACCCGTTAGGTGGGTTTGAAAAACTATTTTGGGAATTTTAGGGTTGTCTCCACCTAAGGTTTGGATGACTTTTCCATGACGGATTATAGGTGTCACCAAGATTATTTTGCTCGGGTTTGAAAGTGTACCACTTACCTCCCGCTTCGTCGGTACGCGAGGATGCATATTCAACAAAGGCTTGTTTGGGATTTTCCATGTAGTACTGAGTGTCGTGGGGCCACTATAGATCTCACATGAAGAAGTGATTTTGTTCACTTGAGTCGGTTGCATCAGAGCAAGATGAGCTTCCATCAAGCGTTAAACTTGATTTTCAAGCTCGATGAGGAGGCGGTCAGATGTACTCGGTACATTTTGAGGCAAAGAGATTGCCTTGACCGGCTTAGAGAAATTGATATGTGAAAAATCACATATCCTTATTATATCCAAAATGGCCCTTAAAATGATCAAAATGTCCAAAAATATGCTTGTATTTGTGTATTTTGTTGTTTGTGGATGTGTAGGTAGGGATAGTGCAAAAATCACAAGAAAACGGTCAAAGCCGGACAAACACGGACACGAGAACGGATAGAGTGCACAAGAGCCGGAAGTGTCTAGCAAAAGATCATCAAAAGTCAACCATTGGTTAACTCATAAAAGACAAAATCTTCAAAATGTTAAACCTAATTTCACAAAAAGTCCCAAAAACCCTAACACCGTTAGCCTTTTATTAATAAAGGACTAACGGTCGTTAGTCTTTTATAACAAAACCTTTATTACCGAGCCCAAATCCAAACCGTGGCCCATTCCTTTTATACCCGGGCCCAAGTCAACCCAAACACACCCCTGGGTCAAACTCAGTTATAAAAAGAAAAAGGCGCGGGAATCTGTTTGTTACTATTCATCATCTCTTCTGATTTACCCTGCTTCAAAAACAAATGGTAAATCTCAATTGATGACGTAGAACAAAGATTCGAGTACTAAGCATCATGTCAGCAAAAGGAAACGTCACCAAAGCCTCTGATTGGTCAAGCTTACAAAGGGAATGACACCCGGGATCCTAAAGAAACACACAAGGAATGAAAATTTACACTAAATCCTTTGATAAAGAAGTACAAAGCCTCTGACACACGGAATGCCACGCTGGCAATCCGTGTGCTCACACTTTGATCCTACGGATGAGAATAAGGATCCAATGATTGCAAGAATTGAAGGGCCTAGATTTAGAGATCAAGGAGGAGCGAATGCAGAGATCTAGATCCTTCTCTCAAGCCTATAAATACAAGACCTTCCTTTCTCACATGGATATCTAGCTTAATCTTCTTTTTCTAGCTTTTAGCACTAGCTTAATATAATTTTTTAGCTTATTTTCAATTAAATGGAATTTTAATTCTGTCTTTGTAATCTCCTTTTCAAGTTGTAATCAGTTTTCTATTAATAAAAATTAAAGTTTATTCTTAATTCAATTGTCCTTTCATAATTTACCTTTATGCAAAATGTTAAATAAGCTCTCTTTTGTTCACTTAAGCTAAATAAGCTCTTAAATCTACTCATAAGCTAGTTTTTTTACTCAGTAAAGCCATCAAAGCTTTACTAAGCGTTACTCAAACAAATTCACCCCCTAAATTACCTTAGCTTGAAAAATGGAAGGGAAACCAAACATGGATGGGTTTCCAGGACAATACCATCTTATCACTTGATAAGCTGGAGCTTGTTGATAGCTCATTTGAGCTTAATCTTAGCCTTGTTTAGAGCAAAGGTTCCTGTAAGTTTCTTCTTTACATTTAAGCTTAAATTTACACTATTAGCTTTAATCTGTTTAATCTGCTTGTTATATGCTTATTTTAGTTTAGATCTGCTTATTCTGCTTATTTTAGTCATATAGTGCTTAATATGCTTATTAGTTAGTTTATATCATAGTTTGCTTGTTAAATTCATAAAACAGTTGAAAAAACCAAAAATATTAGCATAATTGTTAAGTTGGTTGTTAGTGCTTATTTGCTTATTGAAAAATGTTCAATAGGTCTGTTTTAAGCTTGTAATAATCTGGTATTTGCAACTTGATCTTTAAATCTCTTATTCATAAGCTTAAAATGGGATTTTGTGATTTAAAGGGGTGTTTGGTTATTGACAGTACTAACTAGAGTTAGTACTGTCATAAGCCATTTGGCCTTTTGGATCAATTCTAAATCACATTAATAGGTTTATAAATTCAGGATTTAGAGTTGTTAGTAGGTTTAATCAAGACTTTTCAAAAATTATTAGTAGATTGTTAGTTTTGTTAGCCTAAGTTCTGTCTCTTTTGCATATTTAGCTCTAATCTGTCCTAGTTGTTGTTAATGCTTTTGTTGAGTTTGTTTTGGTGTTTTTAAAGTGTCTAAACCAAGTATCTTAACCTGCACTTAAGGTTTTTAAGCTTTGGTCACACTTTTCTTGCATTGTGCATTTGATTTCATTGAGTGCTGTCAAAAAGTTGTTAAGGGTTGAGATTTGAAAATTTTAGCTTTTTCTTTTGATCATTGTGGCTTATCCTTTATTTCAAAATGCTTTTAGATTGTTGCTATGTGTTCTTTGGGGACTAATTTTGATCTGTTTGTAGGTTTTAGATCCATAAGGATCTGTTAGAATGCTTATTTTTAAGCTTAAAAGTGTTGTTTTGTTAATTTTCTAAATTTTTCTAAGTGTTGAATCTGTTTAAGATGCCCTTTTCATGAAGCTTTTTAAGTGCTTGTTTGAGTTTCAAAATGCTTTTTTCTTTGGATCTTATTGTAGCTTTTTGGCCATTCTTTTCAGTGGTATAAGTCACTAAGCCATAAGGATCCTTTTGCTAGCTTATTTTTTAAGCTAGAAAAGTCCCTATAGGCCTTTTGGCTTATCAGTTTTGGCCAAAAGATTCATTTTGCTCATTTTAGCTTATCTGCTTATTGTTATTGCTTATTTAGGTTTAGTCTAGCTTATTAGGTTAGTATAAGCCCATTTTAGCTTATTTGGTTTTGCCATTTGCTTATTTGAGCTTATTTGCTTTCTAGTGTAAATTTTAAGTGTTTTTAAGCCTTTTTAGCTTTTCTGTCATTCTAGCTTATTGTGCTTGCTTATTGTTGTTCTTAAAGTGCTTTTTATAGATAGCTTATCATCTACTTTAGCTTAACTCTCTTTTTAGTTTGCTTATTTGAGCTAAAATAGCTTAACAGTTTGCATTTTATAGGATTAGTAGTGTTTAAGCTTATTCTGCCTTGTTTAGCTTATTTTAGTGCTTAATTGTGATTTATAAAAATAGTGTCTTTTCAAAAAGTGCTTATTTTTTTGTTCTTATAAAATTGTAAAAAAAATGGCCAAAACAAAAACATTTGGGATAGTGGAAAGCCCCGGGTGAGCAAGACTCAAACCCGGGACCTCCACCACCCTCACCAAGCGTTTTTATCCCACACCCTTAACCATTGTGCTACACTAGCTCATCCGTTAGGATCTTCCTTTAGTTAAATTTTATACACGTTTTAGCCTTTTAATATAATAAGCTGTTTTAGCTTATTTCGCAGCTTATTTGTTAAGCTGTTTTCATGAGCTTATTTTTCTTAGATTCTACACTATTCAAGCTACTTTTCATAATTTTTATAAATAGTTTAGTATTTTTAATCATTTAATTTCATTAAAATCGTTTTTAATTCATAAAAAATTATAAAAAAGTCAAAAAAATATAATTCTTTTTTAGAAAATTTTCTTTTATCATATAGTTTCTAGGAAAATTAGTTTTGCTTCCGTAGGGTTTAAATTGCAAAATTTCATTTTTTTAAAGAACGGGATTCATTCCCGTTCACGTTTTTAGTGTTTTCAAGCTCAAATCTCCTTCGTTTTTAGTCTAGTTTCCTTTGTTTTAGCTTTTTAGTCAATTAAGTCTTATAAAAACCAAAAAGATCATTTTAGGCTTAATTTTAATAATTTAGGGTTTTTAGGTCCCGTTTAGGATTACCGTTTTGCGTTTTTAGTTAAAATTTGTCTTCCCTTAAGTGTTTTTTTTTAAGTTTTTGCCTTAATTTTCTCATAGTTTTAGAAAACCAATATCAATCTTATCCTATTCAAACATCGATTCTCAAAACGACTCTCAACTTTCAATTGCATTCCTCGTTGGGGATAACGACCCGGGAATCATACTCCCGGATTACTATAATTGTGATTTTTTTATTCTTACCTTCTTATTTTTATATATTATATAAGTATTTTATATTTATATATTATATATTATTAAAAGGGTATAGTCAGAAGGGATCAACAATACCAACCGGTATCCACGATATCCGCAAACAATAGATTGAAAGGAAATCTTACTATCCACTCAACTATCCAAAATACATCCCATCATAACACATCTTACACTACCACATAACACACAACATAGATCAATGTAATCAAGGTCACAAGTCCAAGTGTGTGATGCCTTTTTAATTATGTTGGCCACCATAATTATAATTGCATCTTTTGCACACGTATACTTACTCCCAAGACTACACATCTCGACGATAACACACATTTATACAAACGTACCACATAGCAAATCTCATACAATTCTAACATGATGCTCCATCAAAACAACACATATACACATAAGGATAAAATCCCAAAACGATAGAAAGAAGGACGAAGATTCCAAGCCCTAAATACGGAAAAATCCAAGTGAATTCACCGACGACCGCGACGTGTAGAGATAACAGACGAAATAAACTTATGCTGGGCCTCGCTCGGTTTTGACCTTGCTTTCACAAGAGTCACCCGACTCCGCGGGACCAGTCCTACTATGAGCATCCGAGAGGAAATCCGGATCGA
Source organism: Tanacetum coccineum (assembly GCA_026074375.1). Classification (NCBI taxonomy): domain Eukaryota; kingdom Viridiplantae; phylum Streptophyta; class Magnoliopsida; order Asterales; family Asteraceae; genus Tanacetum; species Tanacetum coccineum. The sequence continues at coordinate 20,611 of BQNB010080809.1, forward strand.
CCTCTTCTTCGATTCTCCTAACATCCATCCCTCCTTTGGTTCCTCGAGACGCTCCTCCTCAATTGGCTCCCATTCTACATCTCTCGTTGTCGAATCACTCACAAGTCGAGATCATACTCATAAGTGAGCAAGAAAACAAAAACACATAAATAATACCAAAAGGTGCAATTCATATTAGGTACTTAAATAATGGTGAAAACAAATATATATATATTTATATATATTACTAGGAAGTAGTGGACAAAATAGACAAATGAAAACTTTCAAATATATGAAAGTACATACTAGTTACGTACATGTAAACATATAGATCCTAAAATGCAACTATATGAAGGTTCCTAAGTTATAGTCTAGGCCAACCACCTAGTTTTCTATAACCTGTGGCTCTGATACCAATCTGTCATACCCCGCCAAGGCGGAATCGCAAGGCATGATCAATAGGCATCATCACAACACAAGGCGTCAAAATAGAGAAAATACTAAATAATGAAAACCTAATATATGAAAGACACAAAGTGTCATGATAACACCTACACATTTATGCATGTCCAAATTCATATAGTGCAACCACCAAAATAAAACAAATGAACATGGGAATTTCCGTAAATGCAACCTATGTTCCAGCTTAATACCTCTTTCTAAAATCTTCACACACATTTTGGTCACCAGTAAAAATGATGCTTAAAAACGTCAAACAAATTGTTGGGTGAGAGTTACAATGTTTAAGACACGCATTATGACAAAAAACATGTGAACGATCAATAAAAACAACATTTACGAACATATATGCTTTGGCTATTCGTATCACTAACCAAAATGTCACAATTATTTTGAGGTGAATCGTACCCCTCCGTCCCACAGACAATCACCGCGCAAACTAAAACCCACTGACTAGCGAATTCGATTGGGTTACACACTAGTCCATGCCATTCTCACGATGCCCCATAGCCTTACTAAACAATTCATAACACATAGCAAAATCACATTCAAGCAATCATAAAGTTCGACACTTAAAAAAAAACATATCACGGTTCATAATTAAAATAGTTTTTGCATCATTTCATCCAAAATATAAGTAAAAAAAGTGAACTTGTAAAACTCACACTCCGATGCAAACAAATCAAACTCATTAAAATAACTTGCAACTATCTATGCAAAACAATACAAACATGTTACCAGAATCCTTAGGTCGGCTCACCAAGTCATGTAACAATCACATACGATGATTATTCTATATACCCTATCTTTGTTTCAGAAAACTCATTCATATACTCTTACTCTTCACAAAACAACTTTTTAACCTCAAAGTTACCATATAAAACCTACATCCAACAAACTCATCAACTTTGTTTTTGGCATTTTTAATCATTTTTTTTATTAGTCACAACAATGACTCTAAGAAAACAATGTACTAAAAACACCTAAAATTTTTAATTGAATTGGTCTAATTGGTTCTTCTTCTTCTAATTAATTCCAATCCTATAGCTATCTTAGCTCTGAGCTAAATAGAAGCCAAATAGAATCTAACTAATAAAAGCTCTAGCTAAAAAAGAAAAATAAAGCCCTAAAAACCAAGACATCCTATAGCTCCTTAATGATTGTTGAGATTCTATGATTTTTGGATAAAAAATAAATAGTGATTGGTAACCAATTTTATAAAAAATTCAACTATCCAAAGTGCCAGAATTTGACGTGATTTCGACCTTCAAAAACTTTATCTTGAGCAACCCATAAAAAACACTTTAATCTTAGGAAAATACTAAATACTAACAAAAAATCTATATAAAATCATAAACATCATGATCAACCTGCTACAGAAGCAAGCTCATTCATTTAAAAATCGACGTTTTGAGAATGGTTTATTTGACTTCACAAACACAACTCAGAATCTTCCCCCCGAAAACTGACAGTTTTTTGACAGACAAATCTTGTATGATTAATTTGACCTAACCTAACTCACTTTTAATTCATGACCACTTGGGTTTGGAAAGTAGACTCTCTGTAGTTAATTTTAGGCACAAGAAAATAATAAAAGCATATCTAGTATGACCGAGATATTGCTGCTCGAAGATGACCTAAAATTCTGCCAAGAATTTCTATTTCTGAATTTTAAGCATAATTTAAAACCCTAATTAACTTACCCAAAACCCTAATTATTATCCCTAAAAACGATTTTTATGATGTATCAAAACCTCTCTATTACAGATTATTTATACAATATCCTAACCTAATCCATCTGTAAATGATTGTTAAGTTAAATAAAATCAATTGAATTGAAAAAGATTTAAAAAACAATACCTTAACTCTATGAAAAATCAAAAACCCTAAAAATTTTTTATTGGGGTTTTTCTTTCTTCTTTCTTTATGGTTTTAAGGGTTCGATCGAACCGGTTGTATTTTTAGGGGAGAAGAAAAAGGGATTTTGATTAAGTTATACATTGTATTTATAGGGTTTAAAAGATAATAACCAAAAACAAAGTTGTAAATCTAATTAGGTAAATCGATTTCTTTTTTCCTTTTCTTTTATTAAAATTCATTTTTTTCTATTATATATATAACAGAATATATATTTAATTATTATTTATAACTTTTATAATACCTATAATTTAAATTCTAGGTTTAAAAATCTTTTGCTTATTCGCTAAACCTTGAACTATCTAACTAATTTCTAAAACAAACCTTCATTTCAAATATTTCTAACAACAGAAGGTACTCTAAAATCACTAAAATACTAAAACATAATAAATAAAATATGTATTAATAAATATATATATATAATATATAATATATATATATAAATATATACAAACACATAAAATTACGTCACCGACATTTGAAACAACGCAAAGCTTCCAATGATCTCATATCCATTACAAACACATTTCAACTAGTAACCAATGAATTTCAATCATGTACTTCAATCTCTTACAAATATCTCTCACAAAACACATAAAACACATAAAGAACACACACATAAACGCTTCAAATAAATTCTAAACAAACTGACCAACCGGCTCAAATCATGGTTGTCACATTAAGTACCGAAAGTTCACGAGAAATGATCATATAATAACGATGTCGAAAACATGTATAATTAAGGCGTTATCAACTTCTTTAAATTGGATACGTGAAACGTGCTATGAACCCTGCTTAATTGTTGAAGATGTTCGAGTCTGTAAGCAACGGTTCCCACTTTTGCTAATACTTTGAAAGGTCCAATATACCTATGGTTCAACTTCCCGCATTTGCCAAAACGGATAACCCCTTTCTAAGGCGAAACTTTTAACATAACTCTGTCACCAACTTGAAATTTTAAAGGCTTACGTCTCACATCGGCATAACTCTTCTAGCAATCACGAGCGGCTTGAATTCTGCTCTTGATTTGAATGATCTTTTCGGTTGTCTCTTGAATAATTTCGGGACCGATGAGTTGAGCATCTCCGACCTCGACCCAATAAATAGGTAATCGACACTTACGACCATAAAGCGCTTCAAATGGTGCAACTTTAATGCTAGTAGGATAACTATTATTGTATGAGAACTCAATTAATGGTAAGTGTCTATCCCGACCATTTCCAAATTCTATCACGCAGGCATGTAACATATCTTTAAGAGTTTGGATGGTTCTTTCGCTTTGTCCATCGGTCTGCGGATGGTAAGCAGTACTCATATCCAGACGCGTACCCAAAGCCTTCTGAAATGACCTCTAGAAATTTGATGTAAATCTACCGTCACGGTCACAAATGATTGAGACTGGTATTCCATGTCCCGTGACTACTTCTTTCATGTATAGTCTTGTCAATTTCTCCATTGAGTCATTTTCCTTTATTGGCAAAAAGTGTGCAGACTTAGTAAGACGGTCTACAATTACCCAAATGGTATCATAACCACTTGACGTCCTTGGGAGCTTGGTGATGAAATCCATGGTGATATTGTCCCACTTCCACTGAGAGATCTCAGGTTGTACCAACAAACCAGATGGTTTTTGGTGTTCAGCTTTGACTTTTAAGCATGCCAAACACTTGCTAACATAGGTGGCAATATCAGCCTTCATGTTGGGCCACCTATATAATTTCTTCATGTCTTGGTACATCTTGTCGGAACCCGGATGAACAGAATATTTTAACTTGTGGGACTCATGCATAATTAGGGTCCTTAGGTTACCATAACACGACAACCAACTTTTGTTATTCAAACACAGTGTTCCGTCAGCACGCGGTTGCAACTTTTCCTTTGGGAGGTCCTTCCTGATCATACCTCCTACATCTTCTGATTTGAAGTTTTTCGGTTTCATTGCTTCTATCTGAGCTTCCAAAATTTTCCTGGGGAGATCCAAACCAATAGTCATAACCAAGGCTCGAACCCTTAATGGCTTAATCCGTTCTTTACGACTTAAAGCATCGGCCACTACGTTTGCTTTCCCCGGGTGATAACGAATTTCACAATCGTAATCACTAAGCAGCTCCAACCAACGACGTTGCCTCATGTTCAACTCCTTTTGATCAAGAATGTGTTGTAAACTTTTGTGGTCAGTGTACACAGTGCACTTTGTTCCATACAGATAGTGTCTCTAAATATTTAGAGCGAACACTACTGCTCCTAACTCCAGATCATGAGTCGTATAATTCTTCTCATGGATCTTCAGTTGTCGTGATGCATAAGTAATCACCTTCTCGTTTTGCATTAAGACATCACCTAATCCTTTATGTGAAGCATCGCAATAAACAATAAAGTTCTCAGCTCCTTCAGGTAAAGCCAAAATAGGTGCGCTACATAGTTTCTGCTTCAATAACTGAAAGGCGGCTTCTTGTTTGTCACCCCAATCAAACTTGACCTTCTTCTGGGTTAGCTTGGTCATTGATTTGGCGATCTTTGAAAATCCTTCAATGAATCTTCGATAATAACCAGCGAGACCTAAAAATTGACGAATCTCCTTGGTGTCTTAGGAGATGCCCAATCTTTAATGGACTCGATCTTGGTAGGATCCATGTGAATACCCTGATTGTCAATCACGTGGCCAAGGAACTGTACTTTGGGAATCCAAAATTCACACTTAGAAAATTTGGCATACAACTCCTCCTTCTTAAGCAACTCCAAGATTATATTGAGATGCTCTTCATGCTCTTTCTTGCTTTTTGAGTAGATCAGAATATCATCAATAAAGACAATCACGAATTTGTCCATATATGGTTTGCACACCTGATTCATGAGGTCCATAACCACAGCCGGTGCGTTTGTCAAACCAAAAGGCATAACTTGAAATTCATAATGGTCATAACGAGTTCTGAATTCGGTCTTCGGGATGTCTTCTTCACGAACTCGCAATTGATGATAACCCGACCTCAGGTTGATCTTCGAGTAGACACTCGACCCTTGAAGTTGATCGAATAAATCGTTAATTCTTGGAAGCGGATAACGGTTCTTCATCGTTAGCTTATTTAATTCCTGGTAATTGATGCACATCCGGAATGATCTACCCTTCTTCTTGACAAACAAGACTAGAGCTCCCCAAGGTGAGGAACTAGGTCTTATAAAGCCTTTGTCGAAAAGTTCCTGCAGTTGATCCGACAATTCTTTCATCTCGGACGGAGCCAATCGATAATGTGCCCGTGCTACAGGTGTAACACCAGGTACTAAGTTGATTTGAAATTCTACTTGTCGGGTTGGTGGAATACCCGAAAAGTCCTTGGGAAATACTTCGGGGAAATCTCGAACAATAGGTACATCTTCAAGTCACTTCTCCTCCGACGTGTCTTCAGCCTTCTTTGCGATAAAATATGCCAAAAAGACATGACATCCTTTCAGCAAATACTTTTGTGTTTTGGTGCACGAGATGACGTTTAATCGAGACCCTAACCAAGACTTGTGTCCGTTGTTGCTTTCGTCACCACAAAAAAATTAAATTTTCATTCCCAAAGGGAACACGAACGAGTTTCTCATCACAGACGATTACGGCATGATATTTTGTTAACCACTCCATACCAATTATGACATCAAAGCTATCGAGCTCTACGGGTATTAAAAATATCAACGTTTAACTGAGATGATTCCGAAAATTTAATGATGCACACCCCGTATGATCGTACTAACTTTAGATTATTATACTGTCAGCTAACTCGACGACATAACCATGGTCTAGTTTAGTTGGAACGGTATCATCAAAGAACTAAAAGAGAACTAAATGCAGTAGGCACGAAACTCCTATTGGCACCAGTATCAAATAAAATCAAAGCATAACGGTTGTTTAGGAGAAACGTACTCGTAACGACATTGGAGTTCGGGTTTGTCCCTGCCGTGCCCACATCATATGCCCTTGCCATAACATTACCATTCCCAACTTGATTTTCCTGATTCTTGTTTTTCAACTTTGGACAGTCTTTCTTGTAATGCCCTTGAACCCCACATTCATAACAAGTGACACCCCGCTGAGTATTAGTGTTAGCAGCAGCACCCTTACAATCACGGGTCATATGGCCAACTTTCTTGCATTTGTTGCACCTTGGTGCACACTGCCCTTCGTGATGGTAGTTGTATTTAGGGTACAGAGGTTTAGATCCTTTGTATACTTTCTTCTCACCAGGCCTAGCAGTATAGGCCCTTGCCACATTATGCCTTTTGAAAGGCTGTTGTTGGTTTTGGTTGTTCCTTGAAGTGTCATCAAGCTTCCTTTTGTTTTTAGCTTGACGGTCAACAAGACTACGAATCTTATGATCCATCAGTTCCGTGGCAAACTCAATTGCATCATGCATTGTCTTTGGCTTAGAAGCCATCACACTTCCCTAAATCATGTCGGGAAGACCACCGACATACTTCTCGACCTCATCTGATTCCTCGGGAAACATTCTTGAACACATCAGTGCCAACTCCTGGAAACGTTTGATATAGCGCAACATATCAGTACCATTGACTTTCATATTCCATAGTTCAATCTCTAGCTTCTTGATCTCGCCTCTTGGGCAATATTTGGCTGTAATCATCTTTTCAATGTTTTCCATGGCATTCCGTATGCCGCATCATGACCAACAGTCTTGGCGTAGGAATTCCACCATGTCAGAGCACTGCCAAGTAGAGTGCATGTAGCAAACTTGATCTGGCATGAGACGGTGTAGTTGCTAATATGGAACATAGACTCTATCTTCTCAAACCACTAAGTTAAACTAACAACTCCTTTAATACCCTTGAAATTAATGGGTTGACATTTGAGGAAGTCACTGTAGGTACACTCACGAGCAGCTCGCTTTGTCCTTCTGCTACTAGTTCCCGAATCATGGTGGTGATCACCATTTCTGCTGGTTCTGTTTGCTTCAATTTCTGCCAATGCATCAACAACACCTTAGGCAATTAGTCCCTTAATTTGAGCATCGGTCATAGGTGTAAGGGTGGTTGTTGCGGCGGTTCTCTTTGGCGGAATTTTCTTCAAATCACAAGAAAATATAATACACGTTAGATTTCATACAATCATAAACGCGACATGACATATGCACAATAAATAAAATAAGATCACATCACACAGTGAAATATACAACCGAAGTGAGATCGACATGACAAAATACATCATCATCATATATAACTTTGAAAATATACATGATAGTTTTGCTACAGAAATGAAAAATACAAGTCCTACTGCCATGCTAGCTGGGAATAACCCATAATACTTAGCATGCCATACATGATAGCCACAAATGAAACAAAATCCCTACAGCCTGCTAGCTGGGAGTTACCCATAATACTGAACAATCTATACATGATAGCTATGACATGACAGAAGGTAAAACTAAGCACTACTGCTGGTATCCTCTAAAGTGTCAATGCGTGCTCTAGCCTCCAGAACATGGATACGCATCATAGCTCCAGTCGCATGATCATCGGCGTCCTAATGCTGCCACTCCAAGCGATATAATTGAGTCTTCATAGTAGCAATCCGTGCCTCCAATGCTCTGTTATGAGCCTAAGACCTAGCCAAGGCTTGACGGGTCTCACTACTCTCTCTCTCTCTCGTAAGCAAGCCTCTCTCTCCTCAATACCTCAATCTCAGCTCTTACAGCAGCACGGTCATCTTAGGCATCCTGATGGCGTGTATAGAACTCCTCGCTCTCTCTCTCCTGTGAACATCTACCTGATAATTAACTCTCAAGTTGACCACCCTTACGGTAGTCATCGCTCTCTCCTCAATAGCTCATATGCTGGCATCCACAGTATCCACAAAACTATAATCAGCTCCACGAGCTACAGAAGACCCTGGCTGTCTAGCATCAGCAACTAAGCTCTCTCCAATCTCAAACCTAGAAGTGGGAGCAGTCAAACATAACCTCTTCCGAGGTGGTACATCGGCCTCGGGAACATCCTCCTTACAGCTAGTAGCAGGTTGTGTTAAAAGTGATGATGGTGCAGGTAATGGTAGTGGTGATGTAGCTTTTGCCCGAATCCCGGCTACTTTGTAGCCCAAAGGTACCTCAGCATAAGTAGGGCTATTATGGGTGGGTAGTGATGGTAAAGGCAATGGTGGTGAGGGAATTTAGGGGAGTGGAGATGATAGTGGAGTAAGTGGAGATGGTGGTGGTGATGGTGGAGTGGGTGCAGCAACATACTCAGCAATGCATGCCTCCATGGATGCTGTCATAGGTGGCGAGAGTCTGACACATATCCCAGCCCTACAGTATCTAGGTGGTGGTGGTGTGGGTGCAGACTCATCGGCCTCAAACGCCTTTGTATCCTCAGCCGAGGAAACAAGGTCAACAGTAGGTATAGTAGAAGAGTCGGGCGGAGCTAGATGTTCCTCCTCCTCCTTGTCATCATCCTCCTCCTCAGAGGCCTCCTCCTCATCCTCGCCGTCAACATCATCCTCGGAGGGCTCATCATCATCTCCTCCATCAGCAGTATGATCGGCAGGATCTTTCTTGGGGTCCTCCTCCGGATCCTCCTCTGGATCTGCGTCAGCAATGTGGGCTAGTGATAGCGGTGGTGATGCCTGCTCTAATGCCTGTCGGACAGCCTCCTTGTAAGGGTCCATAGTAATGATACTCCATAATCGTGCCTCAGAGGAAATGGAAGTATATGACACAGTAGAATGAGCGGAATCCGATGACATGGCTATATTTGTAACAACCCAAAAGAGTATATATAAGTATATATATATATATATAAGACCACTGTATGTAATATACATAATATTAATCATGTAAGCATCTAGTCTAACCAACTAATGCAAA